>CABFOW010003105.1:19921-77291 GCA_902141385.1 Timema californicum | reverse complement strand
TAATAATAATAATAATAAAGTCTTAGCTACCATGTCCTTGCAGTACACATCAACTTGAACTGAGGTACATAACTACTATTAAAGTAATTCGCTCCTGTCTCTACTAACTGTCTACTAGTAGAATCTCCCTGTTTGCACCTTAACCGGCGTACTAATAATTAAACCTACTGGAGCTGTTAAAATCTGCAGTGCTTCTGTGACAAGCCTCGCGACTAATTAATTATTCAGAGTGGCTGTGCATTAGTGCTTGCCTACCTCTCAGGACTCATCTTCCTTAATGTCTGCGACTTCAGTCTGATTTAGACGGCAAGGGACTTTTTTTTTTGACACCTATAAAAGTTAACGTAACAAATTTAATATAATTATGTTTAAAACCATTTGCTGATGTAACCAGTCGGTTCAGAAAGTGATCATTAAATAACTGAGATAAAAACAAAAACTAAATATAACACGCTTCAGTGGTTGAATGGTTTTAGGCGTCACTCTTGCAAAATTATTATTATTATTATTATTAGCACTGCGTCTTACCACCCGTTTGGGTTATACGCACTTACGCTAATGTGTAATGGTAGGGTGATTGTGAGATGAAAATTGAGGACCTACAATTTAACGTAGGATCCAAACCTGGCATTATCTACATTCACAAGTTGTGATTAATACACTTCTTGTCAGAGGTGAAGGAAGGGCTTGGTATTCAGATACATCTGTGCCGGGACCGAGGATTGAAACCCGGATCCCCAACACAGAGGTCCGACACCTTACCCATAGACCACCAAGTCACCCTTTCTCCCTTGAAATAGACTGTATCAGTGATAACGTGGAGGTTGGGGATCGAATCCCGGTCCAGTAAATTAAGAGTGTGTCTTTACAAATTGTTTTATACTCGTTATCCACGTAAATGCAGCTACACTTCATCCGCGTCTTCTAAGCCCTCTAAGTCATATTTCTCAAACGCAAACATTAGCAAAATAATTATATTACACACGCGTATAACCTGAACAGGTAGTAAGACGAGGTGATAAAAATGATAATTGTATCTAATCGGCCTGCCGACTCTCTCGACCCTGAAGCGAGGTTAAGGAAAGAAACCAAAAAACTGTTGATCCACATTAAAAACTCATTCAACATTTAATTTATTTGAAAGCTATTTTTTTCCCCTCCATTACTCTTAGAGGAATTATTCCCTAAGCCCCCAGACATATCCCAACCAATATTAATTAATACCCAGTTCGTTCCTCGTACAGTACGTGACGGGCCTCAGCCCAGCGACCCCAAATAAGGCAAGCGAGTGAAAAGGAGTGGGGGAGGGGGGGGTTCAAAGGGGTAGGGAGCATCTTGACAAAGTGACAAATTAATTATTGTGATTGTCCAGCGGGAGGCATTTAGATTGAAGTACGGCCCTTAGGGGGCCCCACCATGAGAGGGGGGAAGGAACCCCTTATACTCCCTGCCCCCTCTTTTTGAGCCCTCAAGCGAATCCATCTCAGTGGAATATCGGACCATCTACAGTCCATACCGTTGACGTTGTGGTCTGTTAAAAATTTAAATCTTGCGATTGTTGCACCGAGACTATTTTTTTTAGACATTATTTTCGATTAGTGATTGTATTATCCGAGTGCTTTTACATGCTAGTGAACTTGTTTCACTTCCGGGATAACCCTTCTTTTAGTGAGCTCATAATACACCCGTAAGGTTCTACTCGAGCAGATCTCGATTCACTTCTAGACTCACTATGGACCTTACAGGAACTCGAACCGAAGTGACTAAGAGAGGACAGTGGTGCTATTATAAACAGACCAACAATTTTGACCATGTCCGAGGACTTTTCTTGATTCCAACCAATTTAAATATTTGTGCAGACTCTTAACAACGAGATTGGATTATATTTTTTAATAAAATTTAAAATACCCCCAAAAATTACGTAAAAAATGTTTGGCTTCAAATGAACCAACAATTTTATATGTACAGATAAAAAAAAGACCAAAGAAACTTTTAAAAGGGAACACATGCCAAGGCATTTGTCTCGTATTGTCTGGTTTATCGGTGATTGGGAGGTCAGAGATTCAATATTATACGGGTGTAATGAGTATTCCCCCTCGCCTGCCCCACAAATTAGGTTAAATTTCAACTAAATTTTATGATAAACTGTATGGGTGGTAAGTCTGCTAACACGACAAAAAAAACATATTTTTTAATATGTGATGTTAAAAATAATCATGTTGAGCCGACTATGGAGGCTATTTTTTGAGATTCCTGTCCAAGTTGTACATATATTAACAAATTACGCTAATGTGTTAGATATAGGTAGAGTTAATATAAAGGAAGTGTATCAGCATTCGTGTGATGGGAGAAGGGAAAATCATTTATGAAAAACCCTCAATACATCTGATCGGGCTTCGAGCCCCGACCTTCCCTTCATCAGTAGTTCAGTGCGAGAGTGACTCCTTGGTCTATTCGACCACCTAAGTGGGTGACACCTACAGTAAGAAAGTATTGACTTGAGTATATTTTTATTTTATTTGTTTTTGAGGTATTTAACGCACTTTCTGACCCTACTGATTATATCAACACACAGATAATAAAAGTACTTAAAAATAAAACAGACACCACACCCAACCCCATCACTGTGAAAGGGTAAACTCACATTTAACCAATGGTACATTTTTTTGGTCTTGCCAGTAATCCAACCCTGGACCCTTAACTCAGTAGAAAGACACGCTACCGACTGAACTGAGGTGTTAGACTTTGATTTAAAATGGTCGCTAAATTAACAGCCTGTGTAAAATTATCATGGTATCATAAATGGAATCCATCAGTTTATTTATTTGATAAGAATCACAAATTAATAAATATATGTGTTTTATCTGATACTAAACACTTTAAATAGATCAATATGGGAGATAATTTATTTCAAATCTCTCCAATCACAAGTGATTTTGTTATCCAAAAAACTTGTTCAGCATGAGAATTGTTAGATTAAGGATGATTAAACCCAGTAAAATATAAGAAACAAACGATTGCTTGAATCAAAAGAAAAACTGTGTTTTTTCGTCTCTTTTTCTTAGCACCACGTCTTACTACCCGGTCGGGCTATACGCTTATGCACTAGTTGTGCTAATGGTGTTAGGGACTAGGAAAGTTATATATTTAGGAAGTGTACCCGCACTCGCATAGGAGGAAGGTTTAAAACCATTTTGGAAAACCATCCTTAGCACACTCGACCGAGATTCAAACTTCAATCTCTACTTCATCGGCAGGCTAGGCTGCTGCGAAGATAGCGCGTTAGACCACGTGACCACCGAAGCTGGTTAAGAGAATGTTCTCATACAAATTGTTCAGTCACTGACTGATCTACTGGTTAGGTACTGTATGTTAACTTCTTACATAGGGTAGCCGGGTTCTATTCCAATTATTGCATACATTTATTTTTTGTGCAGATTGCTAATGGTAACGAGGTACTATTGGCAAGCTGGCTTTTCTTGGTTTAGTTTGTAAGTCGGGAGCTTAGTATGGATCAACAAAGTGGATCTTAGAAATATCTACTCTAGTATATATAATATTAGTGTGTTGTGCGTCAGTAGTTAAAATATATCAGTATCTTGATTTATAATCGATACAAATTTTAATGGATAGTTTAAAATTGTTAAATTTAGGTGACTTCCTTCCCTCAGCAGTTCAGTAGATACGTCTAGGGACGAAATGGGGCCGGGAATTGTGTGTGGGGAGGAGGGGGGATAGTTGGGTCGGTTAAGTGGTATAAGTAATTATAAATAAACCTATATCTTACCCAAAAGTCTGAGTTATGCTCATGCGAGTGGTTTTTGAGTGAAAGGGTAAAGTATATTTGTAGCACATGACACAATGACACAGTGATTACGTCATAGTATAATAGTAGAGTAAACATATAACTTATAAACATGAACGTGAAAGCTATAAAAAAAACCAAATACATTGCTCCCTTCCCCCCCGCCTTTAAAAATGTGTCACATGGCATTGTTTTTCTCTGTGATTATGTCATAGTATAATAGTAGAGTAAACATATAACTTATAAACATGAACGTGAAAGCTATAAAAAAACAACCAAATACATTGCTCCCTTCCCCCCCGCCTTTAAAAATGTGTCGCATGGCATTGTTTTTCTCTCAAGTTTCCCCGAGTCGTGTGTAGCAGGGAGGAAAAAGAGAAGTTTCCTTAAGTTTCCCCTGAATATATTTCCTAGACTGCGGAATTAGTTTATGGGACCATTTGTATCAATTTGCACGTAGCAAGGTCCTTTAGAATCATGAACTACTAAACTTTTTTTCTTTTTTAGTTTTAGGATTTTTGGGGACTATAAGGGTAAGTGTGTGTGGGGGGAGGGGTGAAGGGGGAGGGGGTAAGGGGGTAGATCCTTACTCTTCTGCGACTGACTTTGAAATGAAAACACTTGAGACGTGAGTGAACAGGATTCACCTTTACAAAGAAGTAACGAGTGAAATTCTCTGTGTAATGTAAAATACTTTTCGAACTCGCTATATCTTTTTTTTAGGAGGACTTAAATTTTATTTTATTTTGGGAACAAAAAGTTTTTTTTAAAAGGGATGTTGGTAGTAGAACATTCTACAAGCTCTTAAGTTTTGAAGTAATGCAAGAAAACACATTTAGAAGTTTACACCCCACGACAATAAAAGCAGAAGAAAAAATAGAAACAGCTGTGTAAAAGTATATATTTTACTAAAGTTTGTAAAAATATAAAAGTAATGGGGTTTGTCTGAGCACTTGTAAACCATTGAGAAAAAATAATCAAAGGTTAAGTATAAATCTATATATAATCTTTTGATTGTATTTATACAAAGGCACCATTAAAACTAATGAGTTAAATAATAGTGTTTTTAATATTTAGGGTTAATTACTCGTAGATTATGTACGCTCTGTTCTGGCTGAAAGACACAAATATTACCTTGACCACATTATAAACCACATATGGGGAGCATGCATGTGCCCTTTTGAAATGTTCAGTGCGGCCTTTCGCATATTCTTTCAATTATATTTTCATCGTTTATAGATAATAAATTCTCAAACTCTAATTATATTCCTACAAAATAAAAAAATGAAGTGTTTTATTAACTTTTGAGATGTTTAGATTAGCTAGTCCATTCTTGAGGGATTGATAATTATATTTTACAATTTATTATTACACGCCAATTTATATGTACATACCTAATCATGCTGATCCCTTACGGGGTAGGCAAGAAACTGTGCATATAGCTCAACAAACAACTTCGTACCTAATCCATCCTCACTAACTTTCCCCACACGTCCCTATCCTCGCATATTCCCTTGACTTCAACATCATCCTTACAGCGAGTCATACATACTCTCTTATTATCAAAACTCTTAATGTTTCTCTTTTTCACACATTTGTCCACAACATTTACCCCTTTTTTTGGATCCACACACACTTAAATTTAAATATTTACTTCGTCATTTTATCCATACTTATACATATTCCCAAACCAAAGTATGTTTTTAAGAATACTTGTACAATATATATACAGGGTGTATTTTACCTATCTAAATTCCAGGGGATCCCGGATAACATAAACAGAATGTCATCATTCCTCACGGTAAACCAGGCCAGAAGCCAAGTTAAATAGTAGCGTATCCCAGCTAACAGGGCTGACTAATCCTAATTGAGTCCAGGGATCACTCTGATAATTTATGGGGCTACACGGGCTAGGACGCCAGATCCTCCATACCTGTACTAAAGGGCTACCGTTTGATCCCGAGGTACCGGGGTTCATCAACCGTGTGGGATCACCTAGAGGTCAGTCAGGCCATTGGTTAAGCATTCCTTGTTTTACTTATTTATTTACTCATGGCACTAGGAACTAGTAGCACTGTTACAGAAAAATTGAGGAAATAGAAATATCTTTATCCACCTAAGTGCACAGGCACCAAATCCATTTTCAAAGAACTGAATTTATAGATGTATTCGATTATAGCTCAGAAACTATTGGGTTGATAAAAATTATATTCCAAACATATTACTTGTATCTTTCTTAGTACTACAACTTTACAATGATTAGTTATTTCGTTTCTCAAATAGTTAAGAAGAAATTATGAAAATTTCCTTCATATGAATTACTCTGTGTTTTTTTTACGAGAAAATGAGAATTGCCATCTTGTCTATAATGCCTAGATATAAAATTTAATCAAAATTGTTAGAGCCAATTTCAATAAAATCGATTTTTTCTATATTTACCATTTTGTTAACTACCCTTAAATTTAGGGTTAGAAATCTAATTTTATACACTCTTCGGTGGGTACCTTACGAAAACCCCAGATACCAAGTTTTAGCCTAATCGGTAAAATAGTTTCCGCTCTGGCCCAAGGTACAGACAGACATACGACATTGCGAAAACCACTTTTTGGTTTCAGGGGTCATGGAACGTAGACATTTATCAAAATCTTGAGTTCAATTTTTTTTTTACGATAACAATACCTTCTCTCTGAAGTGTCGAGAGAAAGTAAAAAGAAAAACGCAGACTAAAAACCATTCGCTTCTTTATGGGTTCCTTTAAATACATATACTTATATTTAGGTAAATAACGTCTTTATAAATTCTACAAAATTTATTGGGGACTTGAAGTGTGTGGCCTTAGTAGGAATCCATGAAGTGACATGCTCTCCATTGACAAAATTTTCACCATTTCTGTTCTAAAGCATAGTGGTAATCAAGAGGTGTAAACTTTCTTGTTAAGAGTCCATTCCCTATAGGAATGGTGCTAACAGACCTCCAACACAAAATGTAAACACTTTTAAAAAAATATATATATTAAATACAAATTGCTCGTTGGGAAAATTTTGACCGCCAACTATTATTAGGTGCTCGGTAATGCGGAGGATCCATTACTTTTGTCAGTGAAATTAAACCGCCAATGCACCCTGCCCTGCCTCCGCCCTTTCCTTCAGCTTCCAGAATCTTTTTATTTTCTTCAAGTCATCTAATATTTGAATCCTTTTCCTTCCTAAGCTTATCTTTCCATCAACCATTCCTTCTTCTATGATGTCGTGCAGAAGGCAGTTCCTCATAATGATGTGTCCTATCCAGTTTGCTTTGCACCGAATAATCGCATCCAAAATGGTTATCTTCTCACCCACTCTTCTTAGGACTTCTTCATTTGTCATTCTGTCTGTCCACATAATCCTCTCAAGTCTTCTCTAGCACCAAATTTCAAAGATCTTTATTATTTATTTTCCATATTATTACGAATCAAAGTTTCTGCTCCATATAGTGTGATGATGTATTGCCAAAAAGGACACCAAATCAACGTATGGTTTTGCAGATCATATGTATTTGGCGAATGGATACATGAATGTATTTGGTAACCTTTAGTAGTTGTCACTTACCTACCCTCCTACGGTAGATGGGGTATATATTTTAAGTAAAACGAAGGGTACGTCCACTGTTGATAGGGACACGAGTTTTCCAATCAATTTGTTTTTGACAACTATCTACATATTGTTTTACATAATTTATTAAAACTTGTCCTGTGTAGTTGATCACTTGTTAGGCTATCATTCATATCAACAATTTCTATTACGCTTCAAATATGCCTAAATATTTTAGCCTAGTTTATGTTCTGAAAATATTCTTCTTTTTATTAGTTTTAACGTTATTGTTTTTCTGACTGACCTATATTTGAGATTTAAGACTTGTTCAAACTAGATTCAAGGCATATCAATGTATGGCTAAAAATAATGCATTAGGCACATGGTATGTTTGATCAACTATTTCATGAAGAAATATTGTGCACAGACTAAACCACCCTTAGTAGAACCGACTGGGAATCGAACCCCAATCTTCCCGTCATCAACAGGCCAATTTATTATGAGTGGCACCTTAGACCGTTCGCCCACTGAAGGGGTTGCGTTGTACTAATTACGATAATGAGCTACGGAGGTAGACGATTCAGTTTAGAGAAAGTGTGCCCAAATTTGTATGGAGGGACGGTTGTAAACCATTTAGTTAAACCATCCTCAGTTACCGGACTGGAATTCAAATCCTGATTTCCTCATTATCGGAAGTTCAGTTTATTGTAAGAGTGACGCTTTAGAGAACCCGAACATCGAAGTAGGTAAAAAAAAGGTATGGCACACCAGTTATTTAGAAAAAACTGTGTTAACAATTCTAGATCCACTAAACAATTATCAAATTTTATTTTGGATACGTAGTATTACATAATATATTTTGTTAATTTATTCCCCCATTTATAAAAAATTACTAAACATGATACATTTTAAAATGAATTTCTTATGTTTGAACACGCTTGGAAAATATAATTTCACAAACTATTGGATATACAGTCCCTTCCAAAAATCAGTTTCAGTCACAAACTTGTTTTGTTTAGGAGACACATAATTACCGATTGCATTCGATACCAGTTATTTTTAAGATTTCTTCATCCAGGGTCAAAATACTCCAACTACCGCAAGTACGACCTTAAAAATCTTTCTGATAATTTCTTTTGAGTTTTCTTAGTTGACTTTATTTTTTTTAGCAGAGCGTCTTACTACCCGTTCGATTTATAGGCACATGTACTGATTAGGCTAATAATTTTAGGGATGAATGAAGTTATAATTAGAGGAAGCATGCGTACCCTGATTAGCATGAGGAGGGTTAAAAACTATATATATACTATTATAACTAACTATTATATATTTTTATATAACTATATATATTTTTATATATATAAAAATATACACCCGACCGAGATTCAAAACTTTATCTTCCCGCCATTGGCAGTTCAGTCTACTTCAAAATTAGCAACTTAAATCAAGGGGTCACCGAAGCTGCTATTTGACATATTAATTCAATCCTTTGATTTATGTTTGTTAAGCTTGCAACATCCTTCGAGGAATAACCTTGTGACTTAAATAATGGTGCACTAAAAAAAATCCAGAATAGCGTCCCAGGACCTTTTAAAAAACAATCCCACTCAAAGACAACTTCGTGATAATGTTTTTTTTATATCAAAGATGTGCTAGGAAAGAGGTAGTAAAGGGTTGGCCATTGTTTTGCATATCTCATTTTGGGGGATGGGTGGGTGGGTTTGGGGGTGTGTGCTGAAGGGGTGAATGGGCTTGGCCGGGTGGGCGTCAACTATTTATCGGTTCACGGCACGGCCCAAAATAAGGGGAAAGATAGTTGTTTTTTTTCGTTAGAGAGAGGGGTTGTTTTGGGACAGTGATTGATGTTGCTCACCTCAACAAACGTAGAAGGAAGGGTGGAAAAAGAGAAATGCGAGTTTTATAGCGTGACAAATCTCCCGGTTGCATGTAGTGTGGGAGGTACCATGGAATCACCCTAGGACTGTATGCCAACTTGACTGACTGATTGACAGACTGAATTACAAACTGGGCCGGCCCGGTAGGGGGACGGGGATGGAACAAGATTTACAATAATTACCGAAACACGCTAAACATAAACATATTATACACCTTACGATTAATGTGCTTTTAAAAAAAGGGAAAATGTAAGTTGAATAACAAATAAAACAATGTTGTTATTTTTTATTTATAGGTAGATTATTATTTACATAATATTTATAGCTTTAATAATAATTTATTATTAAAACTAGACCCTTCCTCCTTCCCCCACTCCCCGCATCATTATTTTAAACACATCATCATCATAGAGACTACCATAAAATATGAATGACTATCAACATTTTTATGAGGAATAAATTAAATTTTCAAAATAAAATATAACCTATGCTACTCGCTGATAATGTAGCTTTATATTGGTGAAAGAATTTTTAAAATCGGTCCAGTAGTTTTTGAGTTTATCCATTACAAACGAAAAAAAAATCAAATCTTTCCTCTTTATAATACTAGTGTAGACAACCTGATTATTATTTAATACATTTTAATACACATATTATACTGTAGTGCGCATTATGAAATGTATATATATATATATATATATATATTCAATATTAGATATGATACCCGCTTCTGTGGCTGCATGGTCTAAGGCGTCACTCTAGAAATAGACTGGAATGCTGAGGGTGGGGAGATCGGGGCTCAATCGGATGTACTGAGGGTGATTTTTCCTAAATGGGTTCACACTTTATTTTCATGCAAATATGGGTACACTTTCTTTAAGTTAAACCTTCTTCATCCCTGACCCATTAGCATAATTAATACGGATAGTAAGACGTGGTGCTAAAAAAAAAGTGTTTTGTATAGATTCATAACCTAAAATTTTAAGATATTTTATAACTATCATCGATCTTTCTTGTTTCCGCGAGATAAGATTTTCCAAGTTTTCTTTTTCCCTTCTTTCTTATTGGGATGACAAAGAGTGGTTGTAGATGATGGAAGGAAGGGAGTATTAAGATCAATCAGAATAGAAAGGAGTTGCAGAAAACGACACAGACAGTTATTCTATTTAAATACGTATAAACTGACAACGATTTATAGTTTCTCTCTGGCCGAGGTGGCCGCCTTAACGTGATATCATAATCTCATAAGAAAGTAATAGCCAATCTAATCGACTGCTCGGGTCTGTTCTTGATGGTACATGTCACTTGACTCGTTCTTACATGCGATAAGGATATTCAATGTTCACACCCTGCGTGCGTTTAGAACATTCTAAACATTTGGATTCAAATTACTGTGTCGCTACTACTTGTCAACACGTCGTAGAGAGTGGCTCTGTGGAAGAGAGGTACGCTTCCCCTTAATCTCGTGACAATACCACCTGCTGAAGCTTCACAATAACTATATAAGGTAGGATACGACAAGGATTATGTTAACGAATCATCACAAGGCTAGCCCTAAAGGGGGAGTGTTGAGGACGGAAGAAAAATCAGTGTTTGGCTGATTTTATATCAACAATTTTTTGTTCAAAATAAATAAAAAAATTATCCAATAAAAGTATAGAGTTTAGTTTTCTTCATGTGTTGATATCAACAGTTGTTGAATATCTGTCATGAGCATAGTGGCAATAGATAAATACACTTTTTAAATGAAGAGAAAAAGTTGTCATTAAATTTCCAGGACACCCTTGACAGATATTCAACAACTGTTGATATCACCATGTGAAGAAAATTAAACTCTATGCTTCTACTGGATAAATATTTTTGATTTATTCTATATATTTCAATAACATCCATTTCCAGAAACCTAGTAAAGTGTTTAATTAATAAATAATAAACTTGAGTAGAGACGTTTTACTTTCTCATAACAAGAGAAAGTATTGTGATCGCGAAAATAAAATATGTTTAGAGATTATGACAATTTTTGTGTGTGTTAATACAAACTCCAAAAAAGTGAATTTTAGCATTCGGTCTGTTAATCTATCCCTGACCATTGATACGAAACGGTTTAATAAATTTAGTTCAAAATTGAATTTTAGATTTTATTAGGGCTATACCACAAAACTCTTTTCAGCCTAGCCCTTCAACTAAAGGTAATTTACATATGTAATTTTTTTAAATTTAAGCTTTTTCGAAAATGGCTCTAATAACTTAGCTTAAACTCCATACCTACGATTTGTTTGACATGACAAATAACCCTGTATGATAAGTTTTTGGGCAAAAATTCGTTCAAGGGTAGCTTATGAGTGGGCAATTTTTCAAAATTCCAAACAGTTTGAAAATAGCACCAACAATTTTGTTCAAAATTCATATATGGAAATTGTGTGTTGTGACAAATTAATAACAATGCGTGATTTTTTTGAAGTAAAAAATCATAAATGGGTAGCTTATTAGATTGATTTATCAAAAACATGATTATTATTATTATTATTATTAGCACCGCGTCTTAATACCCGTTCAGGTTATATGCACTTACGCTAATGTGTAATGGTAGGGTGATTGTGAGATGAAATGGAGGACCTACAGTTTAACGTGGAATCCGAACCACGGTGGAGGCCTGGCATTCCCCACATTCACAAGATGTCTTGTCAGAGGTGAAGGAAGGGTTTGGTAATCAGATAAATCTTCGCCGGGACCGAGGATTGAACCCCGGCCTCCAGCATAGAAGTCCGACATCTTACCCCTAGACCGCCAGGTCACCCTTTAAAAACATAAACTATTTTACAAATGGCGTTAACAATTTGGTTCCAAATGGGTAACTTGGGAGTATTTGACATGATTAATAACCTTGTATACTTGGTTTTGGGTACAAATTCTATAAAGGATAGTTTACTGAGAAGTGGTTTTGGAAAATTAGAATTATTTTGAAAATTTTTCTAAGAATTTCACATAAAACGTATATCTCATTAGTGTTTGACATGAACATGACAAATAGAGTTGTAGACTTGTTTTTTTGGGGGAAATTTGGTTATGGATAGTTTACTAATGACTATTTAAAAAAACGGTTTTAGCGATTTAGTTCAAAATGGGTAACGGGATATTATTATTCATTGTCAATAATAATTTATCTTTATTTACCTATTTAAAATAAATTAATCTATGACTATTTACTATAGAAAATGGGATTTTTATATTGACTTTGAAAATTGAATTAAAAACGTTAATCTGGGAATAGTTTTTATAGTATGTAGGGATGTTTTTATTTTTACAAATAACAATTAATATTAGGGTAGTTTATAAATAAATATTTATTTTTGAAAACTTTAATTTTATTAAATTATGACTTTTTAAACAATTTGGTTAAAATGTATATATAAATTGTGATTAAATTGATTAACAAATTTATGTGTTATTTATGAGGAAAATATACTTAAAAATAGTTTTGTAAAAACGTATTTGGGAAAATAATTATCTTTAAAATCTTAGTACATAATATATATAAGAAGGTTTGTGCGATTGTGCCGTAAAATTTATGACCACCCCGCGTCTTAATACGCATTCGGGCTCGACTCATTATGTGATAATTACGCTAATGTGTTAGGGAAAGGGAAGATTAAATTTAGAAGAAGTGTAGTCACATTTTCTTAGAGATAGAGAGTATAGTAACAATTAAGTAAAAACCAACCTCAGTACACCCAACTGGGGTTTGAGCCCCGACCTCCTCTTTATTGACAGTCCATTCAATGGCTTTTAGAACATTTGACTACCGAAGTGAGTTTTCGTGCTAGTTACATCGTTATCTCGCCAAAGGAAGTAATTAACATCATACACGTCTTTGCTCATCAAATCATCATTTAGAACTTCCATTTGCTAACCCTCCCCTTCCCACAAAAAAAAGAGTATTTAACATAAAATTACATTTAGAATCGCCAAATTTAGTTAGATTTTTTTGCACCCCTAGCCATATTATGCATGACAACTAAGTTTTGTTGAACGTTAAACTTGAAAATAAGCAAACCTCCTCCAATCTTTCTAAAAAAAAAACACATTATTATAAAAAATTCTAAACGTTGAGGTTTTGTGTTCACCAAGCTGGTTACTTCTCATCAGCAGTCTTGTAACACGAGCCGCTTGTGGGCTAATAACCTCTCCCCCCCTCCAGTTATTACTGCATCAACCCCACCCCCCGTTACATTGAACCCCTCGCCGTCCTCAAAGCACAACCACACCCCGGAGCAAAACAACCCTGTCACCCACCCCCTTTTCTGGCAAAAACAATGCGACAACAGCGTCGCCAATTAGCAGTGAAAGCTTGCATGTGGGTTTTGAGCCGGAGGTGGAAAACGGGGTAAGGTCGGGGGGGGGGGGCAGTGTTACTGTGAATCGCCTACCTAACCCCTCCTCCTTCTCTTTGCCTGTAAAGGTTAATGCTCACATATACCTTCCGATTATGTTACACCTTTAGTTTGTACATAGGCACGTGTTCATGTACGACCTTGTCTCAACTGAGATATTCAAGGTTTAACAACCCTGGATTACCCGCTTCGGTGGCTGCGAGGTCTAAGGCGTGCTCTAACAGTAGACTAGACTGCTGGTGTTGGGGAGCTCGAGATTAGAATCTTGGTAAGGATGGTTTATTTTCTTTCCAAACATGAGTTTCCACTCTAACTCCTCGCAAACGCGCGTACATTTTATATAAATATAGCCTTCCTAATCCCTAAAACCATTAGCGTATAGCCCAAACGACTAGTAAGATTCGGTGCTAAAATAAGAAACAATAGTAAATGACTTCGTTCTTAATGTTATGTACTTAGCAGTTTTTGAATAGCGCTCCTCGGTCCCGGCACAGATTTATCCGATTTCCAAAACCTTCCTTCACCTTTGACAAGACGTGTATTAATCACATCTTGTGAATGTGGGGAATGCCAGTTCTCCACCGTGGTTCGCATCCCACGTTAAACTGTAGGTCCTCCATTTCATCCCTCAATCACCCTACCATTACACATTAGCGTAAGTGCGTATAACCCGAACGGGTAGTAAGACGCGGTGCTAATAATAATAATAATTACTTAGCACATTTTGAATAGTGGGTGCGAAGTCTATCGTTCACAGAACTACTAGTCAAGTAAAAGTGATACAGTGACAGATAATACGACTTTTCGTTCACATATGAACATTGTTTTTTTAAGTTTTATAACTGTTAAAAACGTTTCCTCGTGTCTAAGTCGTAGTTAGTACACAGCTGCTCGTTCCGCCGGTAATATATTTGTTTTTATTGCTCACTTTAAGGTTAGTATAATACTCTCAGTTGTTTCTTAAAATAAAACTGGTTTTATATGTCAAAACTTTTAAGAGCACCCTATTCTAATTAATTTTTAATATTTACATTAAACATAAATCTTATTAAGAACTTGATCTAAGGGTTGGCAATATGTGTTAAATAGTTTAAAAGAAGTTTAAAAAAAAACACAACAATATAGTGAAGAGGGGATGAAAAAACACACACAGGGAAGTAAATCTCGTATGGACCCGCGTGAGATTTGAAGCTACTCTGCCGATGCTGCTTACTGAATTAATGTTTTGATACTTACATAAAGGAAGCAAGAGAACAAATTTAAACATGAACTGATACTACAGGTCAAACTATGATTTTAACCTCAACGCTAATATTATGTGCTGTCACATTACATGATATATATACATATATATAGTTAAACGAATGAAACACATTTGAAATTTAAAATGTCTGATATAAAAAAACTAATTTATTCTTCTAACAAAAAAATCGTGGCACACAAAGCTAAATTAAAATATAGGTTCAAACTTTGGTTGAATTTAATCCGATTATTTCTCCAGATCTATTCAGTTCTAATTAGAAGGACTACTCTCTGTGTGCTTGTGATTGGACCAATTAATTGAATACACATACTACATATATTATTGGTAACAGTCTGACCACGTCACACATTCAATCAGTAATCAATATTGGGCGTGTTCTGGCACGTTTTCACAGAGAACGACTCTACTGCCCAATTTTCGCAGGAAGGATCTTTTCTCATAGCTGGAACAAACTACTAGATCTACTTTCATGTATTCATAATAATAATATCACCTTTATTGGGGCAAACTTAAGGCCAACGTCTTTTCTTACACTTAACACCTTAGTGATAAGGTTGTTCACTTCATACCTGACCTGGCGGTCTAGGGGTAAGGTGTCAGACTTCTGTGCGGGCGGCCGGGGTTCAATCCTCGGTCGCGGCAAAGATCCTTCCTTCACCTCTGACAAGACATATTGTGAATGTGAGGAATGCCAGGCCTCCACCGTGGTTCGGATCCCACGTTAAACTGCAGGTCCTTCATTTCATCTCGCAATCACCCTACCATTACACATTAGCGTAAGCACGTATAACCCGAAAGGATAGTAAGACGCGGTGCTAATAATAACACTTCATACCTATGTGATATTAATATAAAAATTAAAAACTTATCTATAATATGTGTACACAACATTATTGTAATAATAAAATATTGACGCCATATCTCTTCACATAGTCGTTAATTTTATACATATTGAAGTAAAATAAATGAGAGAGGAAAAATAGTATTTATCATTTATTTATCACCGCGTCTTATTTACCTGTTCAGGTAATGCGTATATACAGGATGGGGCAGAAACTATTAGACGATGTATACTGAAGAAATTGGTAAACAACATTCTCAGATTTGCCACGACATCCGGTGGAGCTCACCCGAATTAAAAATAAAGTAGCTTATGTAGTTTGATTTTATTTATCTAATGAATATTTACTTTTCAATTAAAGTGTAAATTTTCAAATCAATAATTGTCTAATGGTTTCGACCCCAACCTGTATGATAATTACTATAATGCTGCAAGGACGAAAAAGGAATAATTTTTATAGCTAATATACTCGCATTTGCTTGAAAGGAGAGGGAGAATTTATCTATGAGAAACCACCCTTAATAGCCCTCACCATGATTCGAACCCCGATCTCCCTGTCTTCAGCGAGCCAGTCTAACACAAGTGTGACGCCTTAAACCCTTCGTCCTCTGAATGTTGTAAAATGATAAATTAAAATAATGAATTCTACCATAAAGATTCACATGCCATATAAAATATCAGGTATATCTAAACATGCCAGAAATAATTTAAAAAGAAATTTATGCTGATAATATTTAGTAATTATATTGATTTAATATTTGTATCTGCAATAAAAGTAGTAATAATAATAATAGAGTACGTATCATATCACTTCCCCTCACATCGACTTGACAATATAACACCCCTCCTGAGTCGAGTCGCAGATGTCTGTGGTATCTGATAGCTTGAGATACTATTGGTCGCTCATATGTAGCTGACGATTACACACGTCCATCACAGACTCTGTCTTAAGCTATGAGTGACGAATGAACCTGAGCACGGGACAAATCATGGATAGCTCAGCGGTAGAGAATTGACGGGATAAACCAAAGGTTCCAGGTTCAATTACCGTGACTGTATACTTTTTTTAAATTAATTAAAATCTGGTCTCTTCCATAAAAACATTCCCGTAGTTACATTGATTGGCAAACTGTTTGTTGATATTGATATTTATCTAGAAGGAATTCATACGTTAGTTATTAATTGTTTTGTGTTACCCATTGATCGAACTAAGGTCAGTTGGACCTTCCTAGCCATGCAAACATGGAGTTATGTTGTATAAATTTACGTTCAAGCGATTAAAATATAATATAAAATATGAAAATAATTTTCTTTGAGTCTGCTATATTGCTAAATAATTTATCAACGGTTTGGTCTAGTAATTTAATCTATTTCAGAATATTAATTACAATTAGTAATTTAAATTTATTTATATATTATTTTACATGATTTGAAATCTTTTTTTTATACTTTATTAGTTTGTTAATAATTGTAACGTTATAGTTTATTGTCAGTTGAATAGTTAATAAACAACAACGTAACTATTGCCCATACTTTTATCACTTTCATTGGGGATTTAAAACTAAATAATTAGTTACAACACAGATTTGCAGCGAAAATAAATACAGGACTATTTTTTTATATGGTATGAAAGGTCAAACGGATCATAAAAAAAACCTAGAGTGAAACATAGCTGTTGTGTTCTGACTTGTATAAATATATATATATATATATATATACATACATACACACACACACACACACACACACACACACAAACTCTCTACCAGATGCACCGGTCACACGGTATTAGCAGATAAAAAGTGGACACTTTAGTGAAAATCAACAGCAACACTGAAAGGTTTTAGGACGATTCTACGGTGAAAAAAAATCTCCCTCTTTTTTTTTCCGATAAGAGACCATATCTAGAGAAAGAGTTTTATAAAAATTAAAGTGCTCTAACATTATTTTTACCGAAATTATATTTTATTGTTCTTGTTGACAAATTAAAATTAAATAGTTTACTTACAATATTACAAAACAAAATGTATATTTGAGATTTAAAGAATTATTATTCTTTAAAATATGGTATTCACGTAGTTGGATGTTATTTTAAATATATATATATTTTTAAATGATGCATTTTTTCACTCTAATAATAATGAAAATACAGTACACAATAAATACTTTATTATTCTATATATATATATATATGTGTTTATTTAATATTATTTGAATTGTATGTCATATTTACAATTATTATTTTTTATAATATTACTAAAGGTAATAAGATTATAATTTAACATTTATTTGGATAATTTTACATATTAATATTACATTATTTAGTAAAGTAATTATTTAAATCCTAGTAAATTATAATATTTCAATCAGTGTTCGCTTTTAGATAAATATAATATCTGCATAAAGAGTCATAAAGAGATTGTCTTGAACACTTAAATTATTTATTTGAATAATTTAATCGGGTTATTTGATCACTTTTTATTTATTTTTTATCGCCGCGTCTATACTGTTTCAACTTGTACGCATATATGATAATAACTACCTCTAAAATGCTTCCTTCCTCATCCCTACTCCAGTAATCTTTCCACACTTGAGGGGAGGGAGAGGGAAAATCATTTAGCTAAACCAATCTCAGTAGAACCAACCAGGATTCGAACTCCAATTTCTCTGTCATCAGCAGGCCCGTCTAGGGCCAGAGTGATGCCTTAGACTATTTGGTCACTGAAGAGGGATCTTTTGTTTTAACCGGGATATTGTTATTTAAGCTAGTTTGTAATCCATATTAGTAAAAGCTCACCGATAAGAAATTTTTTCATTTACATTCTGAGTAAAATAAGCTCTGAAATGTAACTATAAAATATAATTAAATAAATGATTTTGAATTGCAGTTAAAATATTTGTGATATTTTAGTATAACTTTTAATAAAGTAGCATAATAAAGTTTACCCTATAGCCACACATTGGTTTAAGCTGAGTATACTTACCATGTGTTGAAATCTCAATTACTTACATGTTACTAGATTCATTCAGTAATAACATAATGGGTGTTTCGTGTTCTTTAAAATCGTTCAGTTTTCTGGGTCAGTGAGATTTCAAAGTATAGAACTCTAGAAAACGTGCTTTTATCACGTCGTATTAACTTTGTAAGTGGCAAACTATGTCAAAGAATTTACTCTACTTTCAAAGTAATATATGAAAGAGGGGTGAGAGAAAGCATGTACGTTTTTAGAGTTGTTAGAAATCTCTTTGAAAGTCAAGTAATTAAAAATGGTATCTATATTCGCAGCAAGTTCATAAAATTGTAATTTAAAAAAATCTTTATTGCCAAGATTTTCCGTTTTTCAAAAGTATACTACTATACGCATATTAAAAAACACAATAAAAATTAAAATACGATTATAGAATTCAATGTAAAATGTTATTTGATAATGATATTAAGAATTTTTTTAATGTGAAATATAACACATTTATTGAATAAATCTGTAAAGATTGATACCAACTATCTTGATAGTTAGATACTAGATAGCTGGTATCAACTAGAGCAACTCATTCAGGCAGTATATAATGTCTGATGATGACGCCGTAGAGTGTCGAAACATGTAACAAACAATACAAAGTAAGGGCGTTCTCTACGAAGCCTGAAAAAGGAGCATGGGACTCAGATAAGAGAATAGAATTCAATAATTTTTAATTTTTATTTATTCAACATTTGTCAATTTTACAATTAAATCCGTTTTCTAATTACTTCTTCAATTATATCACTACATTGTCATTCTAGTCATTGATAATCTGTATATATGGTTTAGTTATGTTATTTAATTTTATTGTGTTATAAGTTCACTTGTCCAATGTAGCGTGATCTGACCCACATTTTAATGTGTTTTTAATGTTATGTTATACCTAATATTATATGTTGAATTGACAATATGCACTTACTTATCTTTACAGATTTATTCAATAAATGTGTTATATTTCACATAATTTTTTTTCTTAGTATCAATATCAAATAACATATTACATTGAATTATATAATCGTAGTTTAACTGCTTCCTTATTACAACTTTAACCATGTTTTTCAAAAATTAAAATATTGTAATCACACGATCTAAATTGAGATGAGTGTTTGTTTGGTTTTGTTGTGCTCTGGACTGTGAATGACAAAACGAGGATTGCAAGGTGTTATGATTGGCTTGTAAACAAATAGAACATATGCGCTGACCACATAAACAGAGTGACAGCATTCCTTACGGTAAACCAGGCAAGAAGGCAGAATAAAAGTATCCCAGATAACAGGGCTGACTAATCACCATCGAATCTAAGGGGTCACGCTGCCCGTTTTGGGGGTCACGTGGGCTAGGACGCTGGATCGCCGAGTACGAGTGTTAAGGGGCTACCATCGTCGTTCCCAAGGTACTGGGGTTCATAACAAGTGTCGGGCCGCCTAGAGATCAATCAGGCCATTGGTTAATCATTCCTTGCATAGTTTGTTCTGTCACGAGCTTCTGAGTAATTCCATTTTCTTTCATATCATTTAATATTACTTATCAACATAAAATTTTGTAGTAGACATAGTAGTACGAATAAAACCATAAAATCTCGAGCCGAACGTCAACTACGAACCCATACAATCGGAACCCAGTCACTACCCCCATCCTCAGCCGCAACCCATCCTGACAATATAAGTCCCACACAGTGGGAAGGGCCGGGTCTAGGGGGTGGGGGTGGTGGGATGGCAATATGTTACTTTTTCATGAGTGAACTTTTTATTTTATAGAATAATCAAAGTGTAATATTTAATTAAATATACTAAAAAAATCAAATTTGGTTTACATAGTTTTAATTTATAATATAAGAAATATATCTTTGAAATTTGTTTATCCTTTGATAATAAATTAACTCATAGTCGACAGAATTAAATTAAACTTATTCTTTTTTTTTCTTAAATTTTCTTAATATTATATCGAATCCAAACTAGAAAAATCACAAGTGCTTATTTAAATAAACGTCAAATACCTTTAAGATTAATGACAACGTACAAAACGACAAAGGATATGACAAATATGTTAAAATATTAAAAATTGAAACGTTCAATGAGGTACACAGTCAACATTAATAATTATTATCAGATAAACACATTTTTATTGATTTCAAATTAATTTAATATTATTTGAAGACAGCACAATATGATAGGTAAAAAATTATGAAGTACTAGTGGTTTTTATTGTGATAAATGTATGAGAAAATATCCCCATGGAGCGAGTCCACAAGCGAGCTATACCGACATAGCGGCTGACGTCGTAAGCGATGATAGTACCAACATTTGCTGATAGAGGGTGTCATGTGGTCAGCACACTGAACCCTCCCGTCGTTAATCTCAGTTTTATAAAGATACCGGATACGCAACTTCTTTATTCAAGTAGCTCATCATTTGTCCTTAAGAGACTAATTTTGACTTTGTTACAGAAACACTGCTTCACAGATACATTTTGGAAGTGCCAGGAATCGAATCCGGGACTCCTGGATCTGTATCCCGGAACTTTAATTACTAGACTACAAAGAAGAAAAAATTAAATTATAAAATTCATTTTATTACGATATTATTTTATTTTATTTTAAATTTGGTTGGCTATATTTACTTGAATTTTAAACTTGACGGATGTGTTATGTATCAGTCACATCCAGAGTTGAGGGTAAAGAAACCATGTATATTTTTATTTTCGACCTGTATTAACGAAGCATAAAACGTCCGTGATAAATCCCCTTTTTGCTATAGTATGTGGGAATCCATGGATAAAGGAAAGTTGGTAGTATCACTTATTGGTTTTCGTAAGACTGAGTTGGTCGAGATTTTGGCGTGTGCAATCTATAATATAACATTAGGATTACAAAAATAAGGAAATAAACTTAAGCTAAGTTAGAAGATGACTCCAATGTGCAACAAACTTTTCGTCAAAAATCTAACTATCAAAAAGTAACTAAATAAATAGTATAACAGTTCACAAATTTATTTAGATACATTTCAATGTTTTTTTTTGTTATTTTAGTTATCAAATTTAACAATTGTTATTCTAATAAAATTCTTTATTTTTTAAGCTCTGTGTCATTAATTAATCAAACCTTATTCATCACTCTTAATAAATCTAATATTTAATAAATATCGCATCTATATTTATGTTATGTTACATTAAATTACATTCGTCTTTCAACAGTGGCCCAATTTTTTTTACTTATATATATTTTTCATATTAAGTGTATAGCCTTAAAGGTTTTTATTTCTTCTTAATAGTTTATCTACATACATTTTCTAACTGTAACAATATATATTTAATTATTTTTTGTTATTTAATATTTTGACGAAAATTTTGTTGCATATTGGAGTAATATTCTAACATAGCTAAAGTTTCTTTCTTTATTTTTATAATTTACTCTCTCATTACTAAAATTTACTATGAATATTATTAAAATCAAGTTAAGAGTTTCCATTCTTTAATAAACCTTGTTCGTGGTAGGAGGGATAGTTTTAGAGGCCTTTTTCCCTGTCAGAATCTTACTATATAGTCAGATTTTTGTAGAAAATACATCTGTTAGGCCTTCCTTCCTACCATGGACAAGGTATACATAATAATTTATGTGAACCAATATAATCCCACTTCAGGGGTCGAATGGTCTAAGAAGGCATAACTCTTGATATAGGCTAGATTGTCAATGACAGGGAGGTCGGGCTACAAATCCCGTTCGGGTGTAATGAGGCTGAATTTTACTAATTGGATTTTAACTATACCTCCACAAAAATGCCGGTACAATTCCTCCAAATTCAAATTTCCTTATCCATTACGCATTAGTAGAATTAGTACTTATACCTATGCACTATGTACAAATTAAAATAATATGTTAGGGATCAGGATGGTTTAATTTAAAGGAAGTGTACCCTAATTTACGTGGAGGGAGAGTGGAAAACCATTTAAAGAAAACGACCCTTAGTACACCCGACAGAGTTATAACCATGATCTACCCGTCTTTGTAAGTCTAGTCTGTTGCGAGAGTGGAACCTTAGACCATGCGGCCAACGAAGCGGGTGTTAGACAAAAATATTCTAGTGAATTGTTTCTTTTATTTATTTTTTCTCATACTGTCTTATCATATTGTCTGGTACCGGGGTATGTATAAGTAAGGTATAGTTTAAAGGAAATTTACCCCCATTTGCGTGGAGGGAGAGCTACTAAATATTTAGTATAAACAACCCTTAGTACATTTTGATGGGATTTAAACCATGACCTCCCTGACATAATAAAACCAACCCGTGTGGGCCTGGCATTTAGAGTGCGGGCTCATTTATGAGGAGTCCTCCCATTCAGTGGTAAACTTATCCTTTATGACCAATAAACGTAGGCTACATTTATACATTTTATTATTTTGTATGTGGTGGGTTGAATGGATATTAAGGTGGATGGGAACCGTCTACAAGTACAGCCCCATCAAACTATGCTCACCCATGCAACAATAAACGGGGCCACCACTGTTGTAGATAAAAGACTAATAAAATTACCTTTAAAACTATTTTATATCAATTTAAAATTGTAGACTGTTCAGTAAATCAAATTTAATTAGACTGTTTCATAAAAGTGGTAGCGTGTTAGAAATGTTGTCTGAACTAAGAAAACAAGGGTACAAGGGAAAAGGAGGAAATTCCAATTTTAACTAAAATTGAGTAAGTGCTGCCATCTATTAGACAATCATGAGATAATTCATTATAAGTCACTTTAGAATATGGTTAAAAGAGGTCTCTGTCTTATTTAAATTAATTATAAGAATACTTACTGTACTCTTCAAACATAAGAGAAAATTGTGCTAAATTAAGGAAATGCTATGGCTGTAACTCAATTCGTCCACTGTTATTGTTCTGCCAAAGAAAGTAAACACATCATATGGTCCACCCTCCGACACATCAACTCGTCCACCCAAACCTGTATTGTTCAGTGCAAAAGCGTACTAAGTAATTACAACTTTAACTAACCTGACTTCTTCTTGATTTTAATATAATGCACTTGAAATTATTGAATGTAATAGTTTAGTATATTGACGACCAACTGTGATACCAATGCTGTGAAATTTTACTGCTTGATTTTGGGGTTGCGGGGGGAAGGGAATTTACGGTATACAGTATGTACTTTAGTAAGCTTTTGTATTGAACAATCCAAGTTTGGGTGGACAAGTTGATGTGTCGGAGGGTTGACACGTTGATGTGTTTACTTTATGCCGCATGACAATAACAGTGGACGAGTTGAGTTTCACCCAATACTATTTAAATCACCCTCCACCCTTTACTCCTACTAAGGGTAGTTATGATTCAAAGCCAAGTCGGGTACGAACCACTGTAAAACCTGTTCATGGTAGTAATTGTTTTCTGAAAGGCCATTTTCCCTACCAGAAATATATTATATAGTAGGGTATTAGTAGGAAAAAAATACCTTTAAGAGAGTAATTCCTACCGTGAATGGAGTATAGTTTGATTGCGAGTTTATTTTATTAATAAAAGGCTGAATTTAAAATACTTAAATAATTACAAATATATTTTGTGTTATCCATGTTGTCTATTTTATAAACAATATTCCTCATTAATTATAGCATTAGTAGGGTATCCAATTTAGCTCTATCTCTCATATTAAATGTACTTAGCTTACTCGTTATCTGACCTTCAAAAATAAACAAATGATGTATTATTATTATTATAATATTTTTTATCGTTGAAAGTACTAGTTTTATTTTTTTCACTCATTTATGGTTGATGCATGTATATCTGCTGTCGACCCAGTGCTCCACGCGGTGATAAAAAGAATTAGTTACAAGTCATATATTGGAAGGAATAACGGACACTAATGTCAATATCTTCTTTAAACAACTGTATTCCCGGTCATTCTAAAATATATTTGTGTGTCCATATGTTTGTGTTATATAATAAGTTGGGCAAGAGTGTGACAAAAGTCGAATAAGTTTTTTTTAAATACTAAAAATTGTAGCTAGTAATCATTTTTGACCTAGTATTTAGTTAAATTGACTTAATATTTATGCAACCTAAATCCGACACCTTAACTTAAAGGGTAACATATCTGTCTTCCGGTCCCGGTTTAAATTAACGTCATGTCCGAAAAGTTTATTATTGGTAAGACGTGGGTTCCCCCTTTCAGAGTGATGGATTAACTCTCGAGGGAATGAGCTTTATCGGTTATAGAATCAAGTTGGTTTTTAAGTCTTGTACTTATATAATCAGCCTGTTTATAAAGTGCATCTAAATAACACAAATATAAATAATAAAATACCCCATTTCTTTATCCACCCCCTAGTTACGTACTATTCCACCAAGAATATACCATTTGGGTAAGGGTGGATTAGGTAGAATTGAAAGGAAACATACCCGTATTTGCATAGAAGGAGGGTGGGAAATAATTTAGGAATAAAACCCCCTCAATTCTCCCAGCCAGTGTCTGAACCCAAACCTCTCTATCACTGCTAAACCAGCTTGTATGTGACTGGAATTTAGTTTACGCCCCAACCAAAGTGGGTGACCTTGTTTTGATTCCAGTTGGGGCCTTTTTTTGTGTTTCATATATAAATAATGGTTATGAGATAATCCGATATTTAAAAAAAGTTCATACTAAATATTATAAATGCTAGTAATGATAATGCGTTTAATAAATATATATTTCAATTGATAAAAAAGCTAAATTTATTTGTATTGCTATTTAATCGATGTATTTATGATATTTTGTAAGGCTACCCACAACAATATAAACGTATGGCAAACATAATGTCGTGCATTCATTAAATATTAACCCTAAATTAACTTTGTATAACATTTATTTGATAATATAGAATTTTCAAAGCTCAATATCCAATGGTAATTATACATATTGCGTAAAACATTTACTGTCTTGCGACCCCTCCTTTGAGAGAGAAATTACTGCAAACTAATGTAAACATCGCCAAAAAGTTGGAATATTGATTTTTATGGATGTTTCATAACTCCCTGAATCCGAAAGAGTATTTGCAAATGCCGCCTGTCTGTTACTTTTTATTTGAGCTTAGCGTGAACTTTATGAACTGAATGATTTTATAATCATACGAGAATTTCTATGAGCGAGAGCTAAATGACCTACCAATTATGTCAGGAAATGTATTTTCACATATCTTACAGGGTTCTTTTACATACAACGCGACATAAGACCAATGGCCTTACTTCCCCTCCAAAGGAAGTTGTTCAACGTATTACTATCGGTGACCTGGCGGTCTAGAGGTAAGGTGTCAGACTTCTGTGCTGACGGCCGGGGTTCTAATCCTCGGTCCCGGCACAGATTTATCTGATTACCAAACCCTTCCTTCACCTCTAACAAGATATCTTGTGAATGTGGGGTATGCCAGGCCTCCACCGTGGTTCGGATTCCACGTTAAGCTGTAGGTCCCCCATTTCATCTCACAATCATCCTACCATTACACGTATTGTTTTAAAAATGCACACAACAAATAATGTTTCTGCAACAGTGTCTATTATTTCATGTATTCTCTTTGGCGAAATGCGATGTTAATTTTTTTCCAATTATGTGTCTCTTAACAACGCCTATTATTTAATTACACTTATCTTACACTTATCTATAAGTAAAATTTAATTAGAGGAACGAGAAAGTCTGCATCGTACGGTAATTCATAATACGTAGATAAATATATTTCAAAAGGTGACCGGCCAGCACTACTCTAGCAGGTTTCTTATCACATGAAAATAAAAATGGTCTTTGGTGTTAGTAATCCAAGTAAAATTGATAATCCTAGGTGAAAGTTCGTTTTTATTCAGCCATTCTTCATTTTAAGCGACAAAATCTCGTTGAAGTTAATTGGAAGTCAGTGCCGGGTTCAGAATATTGCCACTAAAACAAAAAGTTAATGCCTCCATATCTCGAGATTTTATGGCGGTAATCCAGATTAAATAGGGTGGCATTTTTATCATGCATTTTATAGTCCATATTATAATTATTAAACGTGTGGACGGGTTTCTTTATTATAATCTCTATTTAAATAATCCTTTTCTCCTCTCTTTATATTATAAAGCATTAATCTTCTATACCTCTATTCAAAAATGAAATATGTATTGCATTGAAATCGATATATTCATTAAATGGTTCAGTAAATATTATAGACCTTAATGATTTATTGTGAATTATATGCACTGTACATTTCTATTTTTGGCAAGCGCCTACTGAATACATGATAGGCAGAATGCCTTACATATTTGTATCAAATATTGCCTATCAATGCTTACCCACGGCGATTTTATTTTTCATATCCCGTCTAAGTTTCAGATTTCAATAAATACCAAAGTCAGCTATTTAAGTTGTTAGGCTATCATAGTAAAAGGACAACTAAACTCACTATTTCTGCAATAAAGTTAGAAGATAGTCAGTAAGAAATAATCCTGAGAATAATGTACTATTTCACATATTACCAATAATGGATTGGTTTGAACAGAGAATTTATGAAAGCAAAGGTTTTATAAGGTACCCATCAGTTTTTAGTTAACTAGATCCAAAATCAAGAATTTTCTATGCTATTTTATTGTATTTAATATTAGTTCTCCTACATTCATAGAAAATAACTAATATAATGAGACGTTTTGACCGTTCGAGTGAATGTTTTTTATACTTTGTAGTTTAACGAATTAATATATTTTGCCAAACCTTGGCCTACACTTTAGAATCAAGTCACTTTATAAATACTAATTTGATCATTTTTTTGTTTATTTTTTATTAATACTATTGGGAAATATATATGCTATGAATACAAAATTTTACTATCAAGCAATACTTTAAATGTAGAATTCATTCGAATGAAAACATATGAAATACATTTTATCAAGTATTCTGTATATTATTAAAGTCTTCAACACGTTAACAACTTGGGAATATATGTTTTTTTCATGAAGTCAAGAAGGAATATATATATATTTGCTTACGTGTGTGTATATTGTATAGAGATATTTATAGTTTTGTATACAAATTGGTGCATATGTATTTCATCCGCCTGGACTGACTAGACAAAATTGGCACTTATATCTTATTTAATAAATATTTTTACTAACCATTCTCAAGGATATTTCTTTAAAGTTTACTACAGCAGCCTAATGGCATCTTTGGTGCTGACTGACAGCTCACAGCTGACTTCTGACAGTCAACATTTAGGTATATATACCTACATTTTGACCGTCAGAAGTGACAGCTGCTAAACACATGTTTTTGCAAATCATTTGGTTCAGCGTAGGGATACATAATTTGATCTGGTGATTTTTCAAAACCGTCAGCTGTCAGTCAACACCAAATAAGATACTGTAGTTCGATTGTAAATATTATTTATGGCATAATAGTCTCGAAAATTGTGTTCAGGATGGGACGGTATTATGGTCGTTCTATGTATCTATACAAACTAACACGGACTAATTAAGGCATTATATATTTTGAAAGGTAGGCCTATTATATATATATATATATATAATATGATGATATATATATAAAATATGATAATATTGGGCTATAGTGCGCGTTATGGATGTGAATTGTATTACGTCACTTTGTACCAAAATACTGAACATTTAAGTAAAAATTACTTAGTGAATAACATCATGACTTGAATGAATCTCCACACATATTAATGATGATTGAAGAATGCAGGATGAGGTGGGCTGGTCATTTCTCGTGTATGGGTGATGACAGTAGTGTAGACATAATCTAAGTTGGCAAACCGGAAGATCCAATAATTTGGTAGCCGGATTATGTGACAATAGATATGAAGTAGGCTGTGTGATTGGCTGGAGGTTATTCAGGTTTGTGTTGAATGGAGAGTTTACGTTTTTGGCAGCCATTACCTTTAGGAATTCTTAAGACCAGGTCACTAATTAGTTAGCTTGTTAGCGTAGCTTACATGAAATAATGCAAGTGAAATTTACTTAGTTTTTGAACAATGCTTGAGCTAGCAAAAAAAATATAACGTTTCCCGTCCATATTTATTAAATTTATATATTTTAAAATTAATCATAGGTATGGATATAAGGGGAATTTCTCTGAATAAAGGACAATAGCCAAGGGCGCAGCCAGAAATTATAACGACCTACGTTTGTTTTACAAATTTATACCTGTAAATTTAACCGTATTTATTGAATGTTCATAATATTAATACATGAGGAGTACAGCATGTATTTTTTCTGGAGCAACAACTCTTTTGGTCTAAAATGTTTTCTCTAAATGGTCTCTTACTCTATCTCTTCACGTAAATACGGGTACAATTGCTCTAAATTTCATCTTATCAATCCATAACAATATAGCATAACTAGTAGATATGTTTATAGGGTGAATGGGTAGTAATATGGAGCTATAAAATTGTAAGGAAATAAGTTTGTATNCCACCCTCCCGCTTTCATCCTATCACCCGTTCCCTACCCCACCGCCGGGAAGACTTAATTAAACATGGCGACCTGCGTAAGACTTTCTCTCCTGGCGAGATACTACTATTGTTGTTCGGCGACGTTCTCTAACTACGAATACAGCGAGGAAAATCACGATCTTTTAAGGAGCAGGAGAATTTTCTTTTGTGCCTTTATTCGTGTGTGTACGTACGTGGAGGGTGGCCTTTTGTTCTATTGTGCTCCGAAGTGGATGGAATGAGATTTTTATGATGTTCTGTGGGATAACATATCCCGTTGAAGAGAAGACGATTCCCCTTCACCCTCCACACCCTCTTCTGCCAGCGCTAATGCAGGTGCATTTATTTTAAGCCCTCACCCTCTCCCCAAGTCTTAACTACTTATGTATTTTTTGTGTGTGTTATTTAAAGTACGCTTTCTAAAATGACTTACAAACTAGCTCAATTATAGAACAAACATAACATATACTTTCCCATTATTTAAGGTGAGGATGGAAATGAGATTTAAGGTCAAAACTTTTAAATTTTTAATTTAAAAAAATGTTTAGTTCAACAAAATAAAATACTGCTTCAGTACACATATAGAGTTTAATTTTCTTTACATGATGATATCAACATTTGTTGAAAATCTGTCAAGGGTATCCTATAATAATTTAATGACAACTTTTTCTCTTTATTTCAAAAGATTCTCATCTAATGCCGCTATGATCTGAGCAGAAGGTGTTGTAATCACCTACCAATTGAAGAAAATTAAACTTTATGTTTCTACTGGAGATATAGGGCCAGTTTCATAGTCAAGTTTAGTACGCCTCAAGTGCGGCGCTACACTAAGTACATGACGACACCTACCTAAACCAGAATGGAATGGGCCAGTTTTCTATGCGAGAACGGCCCATTCCATTCGAGTTTAGGTAGGTGTCGTCATGTACTTAATGTAGCGCCGCACTTGAGGCGTACTAAACTTGACTATGAAACTGGCCCATAGTCTAGTTATTTTGTCCAAAAAATGTGTTGCCATAAAAACGGGATGAAAAACTACCCTTACCTCTCGTTACCGACTTCCCCACCTTAAGTTACCACTGCAAAAGGGTAAGACCCATTAAAAAAAATCGGCTATGACGGGAATCGAACCTTGGGATATCAAATTTATTAGTCAAACTAAGTTTGAGTTGTCGAAAAGTATTTATTTATAATATTGATGTTGAATGTTGAATCAGTAATTTAAAAAAAAAGCAAGGTATCTATTTTTCCAAATATAAGAAGAATTTTTAAAACAGTGGAATTACTTTAAACATTTATAATATGAGAGTTTTGGAATACTTTTAAATCAAAATTGTATATAAATCAAATTCATACAAATTATTGTTATACAATACGGCGTTGTACAACATCTGATCCCCCCCACAATGTCCAATGAATGTTATAATGAATGATTTGAACGGTATTTAGAAACAATCAAATAGCCAAAGCTATTATATTTGTTTTAGTGAGGATTTACTAGCATCTAGATATCATATTCTTAAAATGGAAAAATTACACATGGACACGGGAATCGAACCCGGGAGCTTTGTCTTAGTACGCCAACGCTCTGACCACTGAGCTATCCAGGAACAAAATATGAGTGAAGAATGATCTTGGGCACGGGACGATTCTTGGATATCTCAGTGGTTAGAGCATTGGCGTTCCCAACCAAACGTACCGAGTTTGATTCCCGTTTCCAGGTGTCATTTTTAAATTTTCAGAATATTATATTGTAGTACTATGGAATTAATCACCCTGCTTTGGGCGTCGATTGAAACACTACGGATTAACTCCCTGATATAAGAATGCTGTGATGATGTATAGGTTGTCTATAGCTCTGTGATCGAGCGCCTATCATCACTGTACGGAAAATATACCGTTTAACCATCTGTCTATAGCTCCGTGTTCGAGAACTAATTAAATTGGTGTATTAATAAAATGTAAGAAAGAGAACTATTGATGGCTGTTTATTCACACACGATTTATTTAAATGACACCTGTTAATTACGTATATATATTCCAATTAAATGTTTTATATCACTGCACACTTGTGATATTAATGTAAGTTATTTTAGACTGGGACTGCCAGTGTGTGGCGCTGACTGACTCGTGCGTGGGTGGTATTTGCCTTAAACATACGCACAACGGTTTATATATGACATACCCCTTGCATTTTTCTCCCCTCATCAACAGTGTAAAATCTAACTAATAGAGTCCTGGCAACCGGTTTTGTGAAGACTAGCTTCTTATCGGTATAGGGGATTGGCGTCTTTTGCCAAATACAACGAAGTGGTTCCTTTGAACAGGAATCAACGCAGTTGCTCTTTTAACAGGAAAGATGGTATAAAAATATATTTAGTGGTGAAATCCTTTTCACATTATTTCTGAGAGGCGCGTGTTTCTTCATGGATGAATATTAAAAGGATACTCTACATATATTACTTAAAAAAAATTACCTTCATTCATGACCTTTTACATAATTTATAGTAATCCAAACCAATATCATTACAATATACACAAAGTTTATAGCTAGTTCAGCTTACCCTGGCAACAAGCAACACCATGCCACGCCACGCCACGCCACGCCACGCCACGCCACGCCATGCCACTGAACAGTAATATATTTAACATAATGCGATAGGTTTGTGGATACAAGTACAAACCCTGACACAAATACTTGATAATTACCAACTGATATGGAACCTAGGCCTTTTAGGATGGTAGACAGACTCTCTAACCACGCAACCACATAAAAGGGAACAAACAATTCACCCCACTCCCCTTCCTATCTAAAAATATTTTTTTTAGAAGCAAATAAAATGGAAGCCCNACGGGAGGCTTGGGAAGAGCAGGGGGGAACGAATTCCTGGCGCTAATCGGACGTAACGCTTGGCATGACGTACGGGTCATAACTCAGCCGTGGTTTCCTCGTGCTTCACTTCAGACGCACCGCTTCATCACCGCTTCACGAGCGTTCTTCCTCCTTTTCACCCAGCACACACCACCAGTCAACCACCACTTGGGGTATAGTCTGGTCCGCAATAAATTAAAAATAAAATGCAATCAAACATTCAATTTTGGATAAATCACTATGTCAATCAAATTATTATTTTTGTTTGGTTCTTTTGTATACTCCTTTTACCTTGAAAGGTAGCAGTCTTTAATTTTATTAGTACCAGGTCTTACTACCCATTTGGGCTATACGCACTTACGCTAATGTGTAATGGTAGGGTGATTGCGAGATGAAATGGAGGACCTATAGATTAACGTGGAATCCGAACCACGGTGGAGGCCTGTCATTCCCCACATTCACAAGATGTCTTGTCAGAGGTGAAGGAAGGGTTTTTCTGTGCCGGGACCGAGGATTGAACCCCAGACCCCCAGCACATAAGTCTGACACCTTACCCCTAGACCGCCAGGTCACCACCATTAAGTAAAAACCACCCTCAGTACGCCCGACTGAGATTCGAACCTCAATATCCCCGTGATTGCAGTCTAGTTTACTGTGAGAGTAGTACCTTAGACTATGTGTCCAGCGAATCGGGTTGTAGTAGTCTAAACTTGACGATCTTAAAACTTTCGCCGGTGGAAGTTTGAAAAATAATCTTGTTACATTTCAAGCTAAACATGTCATATAATCGTTCAGCTTATCCGCATTTTAAAACTAATTGTGGTAGGCATGAGTAAAAAGAGAAATGTACTCGCATTCACTTAGCTACATAGTGGCAACCAATTTAGGGAAAATAATTGGTATGGTGTGACGCACAAAATTTCTCTTATATCTTAAAAAATAAACATTTAATACAAACTAATAATATTTGAGACAGAAAATCATGTACAATGTTTCAGAATATTCCACCAGATAGCATACATATAATAATATATACTGTTACAGAAATATTGAAATAGTAGGTACAGCTATGTCTTCCAAAGAACATAGCAATCAATTTCAAATTTCATAGACCTAAGATAGAAAATAATATTTGCTTATAACTCAGAAACTATTGGTTTGTGAAAATATATTTAAAATAAAATATATTTATTTTCAATAGTATTAAAACTTAACAATGGTAATTTATTTCGTATCTGAAACAATTACTGAGATATTTTCTCCTGTTGCCCTTCAATAAACTTACTTTAATTTTAGGTTTTGATTTATAATATCAAAAATTCCTCAGGTGAATATTACAAAAACCCTAGATACCAAGTTTTAGTCTGAATGGAAAAATGTATCCACTTTTAGGTAGAGATACAGACAGACAGACAGACATACAGACAGTTAGCATCGTGAAAACAACTTTTTCAATTAACGTTTATTAAAATTTGAGTTGGCTTTTTTTTTTGACGATCACAATACTCCGTGTTATCGAGAGAAAAAAGATAAAAAAAACACCTGATATACACCCAAATGGTGTTCAAACCTTGACCTCTCTGTAATTAATGGTTCATTCTATTGCGAGAATGATGCCTTGAAACAAGTGACCACCGATGTGGGTTAGATGTTGGCTCAAAGTTTTAAAAAAGAAGGTGGAGCTACGAGAGAGATTAAACAAAATAATTTCGGTTTAAAACTGAAGACAATAGTGTTTATTTTTAACATTCCTCACTTATGATATGATCCAAGGCCAAGGTGGGTGACACTGTCACCAGTGATCACGAGTGGACCAATTTGGGTAAAATAAACTGTTTCCCGNACCACGAGGGGACCAATTTGGGTGAAATAAACTGTTTCCCGAAGGCGCGGCTATATAACTTTTTTTTTTACAAAGGATTGTTAAATTGTTTAGCTTTAAATTGTATTAACCCCCTTCAGTAGCTGAATGATTTAAGCTGCAGTGGTCTTCAACCCGAAGGCCGCAGGACACTTGTGGCCCACTGTAACATTTTTTTGCGCCCCTTTGGCTCATGAAAAATATAAACAATTTTCGAGAAAAAAAATGACAAATACAAATTTATAATTTACATAACTAATAATAATGAAGTAAATATGTATTTTAAGTTTATTTATAAACTATTCTTGCTTTACACGTGAAAAAAAATATTAGGTTTTTATACAAATTTTCCTTGAACCAGCAAATAACTATTCTAATAGATAAAGAAGAAAGTACTATTTCGAGTACGTTCGGCCATAGTCGGGAGTGTTCGGACATATTCGGGTGTGTTCGTGTTCGCTCATCACCGCTGAGACATTCGGAACACCAAATCCCAATATTGTCGGTATAGTATTGTGACGCGTGAGCCACCAAACACAGAAACTTAGGCCCTCGAACCTTAAAAGGTTGGCAACCCCTGATATTAGGTGTCACTCTCTTGTTAGGCTGACCTACTGAAGATTAGGAAATCGGGGTTCAAGTCATGGTTGGGTTTACTGAGGATAGTTTTCCTTAAATGGTTTTCGACTCTTCTCCCACGCAAAACCAGAAATATTACCTCTAAAATTATTCCTTGCTTATCCCTACCCCACTAAAGTTAAAATCATATAAGCGTACAACATGAACATGTAGTAATACGTGGTGATGATAAAAAAAAAAGTCTTACAATTTCAATTTGAACCATTTTTATGATTTGCATCTAATGGAGTTGTAACTGAGTAGTCAAAGTGTACTTCTCATTCACCACATCTGTGGTTATGTTAAAAGTTAGGTCACCCCTTTATGGTCTAAGGCGTCAGGATTAAAATGGGCTGGTTTTTTAGCTGATGGGCGCAGGTGGGGGTTTGAATCTCAGCAGGGTGGATACAATTAGAGATTTTTTTTCATTTGATATTGATCACTGTNGGGGGGGGGGGGGGGGGGGGGCGAGAGAGGCAGTTTCATGGGCTGTTTCCAAGGCAAGCCAGGCAAGCTACCCCCCTTACCCGTTACTACCCGTAGTAACCAACCATACGCACAATAAAAATATGAGCACATGTATATGCATTGGCTTTAAACGGTAAGTCTGGTACTGATTGGGAAGGGACGATTTATTAGTACAGTCCCGTTAAGTCTTGTTTGACTCTGAAATGACACACGAGCCAATTTTGATGGCTTTACACCCCTTTTCAGGCTAGTGCAGATACCTTTCCTTAGATTAAGCCATTAAATAACCTTTATATGTCCAAATTTAATAATTTTTAAAATAAATATAATTTATTCAACAAAATATCTCTAAATTTTAAACTAAAATATATAAAGAGCATGTCTTTTAAAATTAAATTCTTCTAGATTTGGTCTAGGACAACTGGGCGCGCGCTAACTGGGCACCAGGAGAACTGGACTTTAAAAATAACACTTTTTTCTTTTATTTTTTAATTAACTTTTTCTAGTATAGTGCAATGAACTTTTTTAGAATATAAAAAAATGCACATTTTTAAAATATATTCTTCAATTAGAATTAAAAAGTGACGTGTAAAAACTAAAAATGAACTTTTTTAACTAACCATATTTATCAGTTATTATTTTTTAATTGCGTTAATATGCATTTTTAGAGTTGTTTAAAAAAAATCTTAGTAGAGGAAACTTAATTAATTCATATTTATATAGTTAACCTAACCTAACCTAGCTATTGCGATACATTAATACAAGACAAGGAACATTTTAATAAAATATTATGTTGCGCATAGTCAAAGAGTGCATCTTTTGCTTTTACTCATCACTTTTTAGTTAAAAAGAAAAAAAGTGCATTGCATTATGCTAGAAACAATGTGAGTTTTTTTAAATAAAAAAAGTGGGGCTACTCTTGGCACCCAGTTGTCCAGATCTGATCCAGCCGATAGCATAGAATTAACGAATAGTCTAAAACTCTCCTTAAAACTAAATATTTCTAGCAATTACAGTAAACTATCTTTTTAAAAGTGTAATTTGAACCTGGGAAAACATATCGTCCCATTATTTGTGCAATAAATATATCTTATTCGTTTAACAAGAATGTTTGGTTAATTTTCCGCGTGAGATAAATTGCTATCCATTTATTAAAAATATATTCCAAAGGAAATTTGGTGTTCATCTTTACCTTAGAAGTGTTTCTGAAATATATAGACGTACAATTGGTGCTTTTTAGTGTCAGTACTCCCTTTGAGCTGTATTTATACGTCTATTTCTGTCACAAAGAAGGATCGAAGGTACAGGGTCGTTGGGACGTTTGAAATGCCTGACCAGACAGGACGCGCTGGCGATGATTGTGGTCAGCGTGGGGGAGATTCCTAGCGTCCTCCTCCAGGCGTCCTTGAGGCGTCGCGACGCGTCAACCCTCGTCGTTAGAGTTTGCGGGGAGCCACAGCTATGGCCACGCGCCCCTCATAACGGTCTAGCTACAATTAATTAAGTCATGTGTTCACATGCTCTTGAGTACTTGCATATAGACACTGCTGTGTTTGATTGGATCAACTCAATTTTCAAAAAATTAGTTTAATTGAACAATAAGTCGGAGATTAATTATAAACACTGATAGTGTATCTAATTTTAAAATAGTTAGCCTGAACTTACTTCTACATTATTTTTTCCTTTGTCGCTGAGAGTAATTATTATAATTGTGAAATGTTTCCACCTCCTGATTATAATAGGTCCTTAAGTTTTAAATACCCACAAACTAAAAAAAAATTAGTTTTACAATTATCTCTGTTTATACATGGTGTTACATTATTATAATTATTATTATTAGCACCGCGTCTTACCACCCGTTCGGGTTATACGCACTTACGCTAATGTGTAATGGTAGGGTGATTGTGAGATGAAATGGAGGACCTACAGTTTAACGTGGAATCCGAACCACGGTGGAGGCCTGGCATTCCCCACATTCACAAGATGTCTTGTCAGAGGTGAAGGAAGGGTTTGGTAATCAGATAAATCTGTGCCGGGACCGAGGATTGAACCCCGGACCCCCAGCACAGAAGTTCTACACCTTACCCCTAGACCGCCAGGTCACCGTTTTTGTTAAATTCAATACTCTTTTTGCCCCATTATATTCCAATATTAATATATGTTATTTCATCTATTTTACAAGTATAAATAAAACATTTTATACAGGAGAGATAAAGACTCTGCGATGCACCGTACCATTGATTATTTCTTTCTCGGTGACCTGGTGGTCTAGGGGTCAGGTGTCAGACTTCTATGCTGGCGGCCGGGGTTCGATCCTCGGTCCCGGCAAAGATTTATCTGATTACCAAACCCTTCCTTCACCTCTGACAAGACATCTTGTGAATGTGAGGAATGCCAGGCCTCCACCGTGGTTCGGATTCCACGTTAAACTCTAGGTCCTCCATTTCATCTCACAATCACCCTACCATTACACATTAGCGTAAGTGCGTATAACCCTAACGGGTAGTAAGACGTGGTGCTAAAAATAATAATATTTCTTTCTCTGAAAATAGTGAGAGCACGTGGTGTCTTCGTAGTTTTTTTTATCAGCGCGAGATGAGTCATTCTAAAACGTATATCTAACCTATACAGGAATGTAATGACATCTTAACACCCAACCCCCGTTTTCCCTGGATAATATGAGGGTAGTAATGAGCATTGTCAATGAAGAGCTTTATCACACCATTCCAGTGAACAGAACAGATTTTCTTTTGTTACGGAAGATAAAACTTTTTGTCTTCGTTTTCCAATATTTTTTTTTAAGAATTACTGGAATAATTAATTTAAATTAATTTAATATGATGGAATAATAGTTCGTTTTTTCTCCTGCCACGTATTGTAACAAAGTTCCTAATTACAATCTTGTAATGATTAAGGCGAGGTGAAGGTAATTAAGAATATTGTAATAGAACATTAAATTCTATAGATATATATTATTTCAAGAATCTTTTCATGAGTTCTTAGGTTATGATCCTAAAAAAAATATTTTATGTCTGTAATTTATAAATTTTTACTCTACAAGATGAATAGATTGAACTTTAATAAAACTCAATAATTTTATCCCGAATAAATTTTGAAATTAAAACATTTCTTCTTGGGTACAATTCTCGTGCACTGTCCTAGTCTGATGCAATATCTGTCCGGATAGTCTTTCTGTCTACTTCCCCTTCCCCCCATCCCATTTTATAGCCCAGTTAAGGACATTCGTGTTTAACTACATTAATGGAATAAGGATTAGTAAGTTAGAATTTAGAGAAAATTTACCCAAATTTGCATAAGAGGTGGGGAGGAACAATTTAGGAAAACCACCTTGAATGTACCTAGCTGGGATAAGAACCCAGACTTTCACAGTATCAGCGAATCGGAACAAATGTTTCTGATATCTAATCCACGTGTTCACCGATGTGGACCTGCCAGTGGCAATTTGTTAAAACTAGAGTCCACAAGCATGCACACATGCACACATGCACACATGCACACACACACACACACACACACATATATATATATATGTAATGTATTCCTTTGTAACTCAATTAGCTGATTTGTTATCAAAGCCAGATATTTAGTAGGGCTTATAAAGCAAATTGTCACGTCAATTACCCTATTTAATGAAGAATTTAATCATCCTTGAAATTGAACCTTCTGATTAAACGGCCTTCAAATATACATAATCAACTTCAGATAGACAAATCAATAAAATAATTGATCAATGTCACACTTATATGTCTTGTTTGAAAATTAATTGAACGGATTTCCACGATATTCAATCAAAACCGTAATGGTGGATGTCTGTTGAGTTTAGGAATCGTGGATAATATTACAGGAAGGACTTTAAATAAATTTAGTTAATCAGGGGTTAAGTTTGCTATGTTTATAATTAGTGTGAAACATGAATTTAACATGTCTATGTGACTCACATAACCCTTAGAGATAGCTTGTATTTAAGCCAAAAAAGCTACTGGATATTTTTTTCATGTATTCATAGGTTGAATCGTGTAATTTCCAGCTGTCATTGTTGAAATATATTAACAATACCTCTGTAAGTTGTGTGCTGAAATAACTATCTTTGCAGGGAAATTAAGTTTAATTCCCTTCCCTTTTTCCCTCCCCATATCGGTAAAATACTCTTTTAATTTTGCCCTGTTACATTTTTTATTCTTAAATGGTAATTAATTTAATTGTATTATCTACCATACGCTTAATTTAATATATGTACTGATGTAATATTGCTGCTAGGAGTGTGTCTGAGTTTGAATAAAAATATATAAATAAAGGAGTGTACAGTAGCCCCATGGCTTCTTTGGTGCTGACTGACAGCTTTAAATAGTTACCAGACCAAATTACGTATCCCTACGCCGAATTAGATGATCTGCAAAAACATGTGTTTAGCAGCTGTCACTTATGACGGTCAAAATTTAGGTATATACCCAAATGTTGACTGTCAGAAGTCAGCTGTGAGCCGTCAGTCAGCACTAAAGAAGCCATGGGGCTACTGTAATATATCGTAAGCCCAAATGGTATGGACTAAAATAAAGTAACAAGACTAAAGTTTGATGTACTTATTTCATTGGTGTGTGACAGATTCTGATTTAAATTATTTCTGTCTAGTTTATTTTTAAGCCTCGCCGTTTTTAAGTGAGTCCGACGCCCAATATTTGCTACATTAATTTGATATATAAATGTTACGGTGCACCTTTATTTTATCTAAACCTAAATATATTTAATAAATACTCTTGTCTGACACCTAAGCTTTGTCGGTAGTGTGTCTACCTATAGAGCTAAGAGTCCCAGGTTTGATTCCCAGCACGATCTAAAATTTATTATTGATGAAAATATTTCACATTGATAAACTAAAGGCCAGGGATTGGATGTTGTGCCTGTCCTAGTTTTAGGTTATATTATAAGTCATATAAAGTTACGACAGGACTAGTAGCCCGGTATAAATAACTATATCCCTTTAATAAAAAAACGGACTCAGGCTGGAAACAGGGATGTAAAAAAACTAATAACGTGTAAGATTGGTGAAATGAAATAATATAAACTGTTGTAGAAATACTCCATCATAAAGCAAAAAATGAAATAATATACTTAGTTTCAGATACGTTGAGTAAAGAGGCACTCTCCGTCCACCAAAGAGAATTGCAATAAATTTCACATTTCAAAGAATTGAATAACAAATATACTTATACTAATTAATTATTCAAGGAACACCCAATAAACAATATTAAAAGGATCTGATTATAAGTGAAAAGATATAATTTATATGAAATATAAGGAAAAAATTAAAGATAGAAAAATATTTTTAATTAGAGGAAACCATATTGAGATTATAACTTTGAATAGTTAGGGATAGTAACAAGTCTGAATAATACATATTACATTATATAGGAGAAAAGATATACTGAATAGAATAATGGCAAACCTATAGAAAAACCTTAACTTATAATTCTTATTAATGTATGTGAAATATGTAGAACAAGAACATGTTAAATATGGAATAGGTTAAAATACAAAAAACATATTAAAATTAGACAATACATCCAAATAAAAATCTCATATTCTAAGGTTACATGTTAATGAATAAAACATTACTAAGTAAGATATACAATTATAGTGAGAAAGTTAACTTTAAGCTTAAAGGTAATATTAAGATAGATCCAGAGTTGTCAAAAGGAAAAGTTAAAAATTTTACCAATGGTAGTAAACAGGGAAATTATGCAAAACATTATATACTATAGGCTAGAGACCATAATTATAAACGGGGACTTGAAACAGTCTAAATTATGTAGAATGAGAAAATAGATACAGAAAAGTTGTTGAGTATATAAGTGTTCTTTAGCTGGTTTTAATTCCTCTCCTTAAGTCTTGGATGCCAGAGGGCCGGTTGACAGACTGCATGCTTCGACGTATGAACGCCATCATCAGGTATCTAAGTTAGGGTTAGATATTGTCCCTGTTACTCCACAAATGTGATCTTAAAGTATCTTCAAAGACATCTTAAAGTATCTTCAAAGTAATTTAATGTAACAATGAGTTTTTTTGGTAATGTTAAAAAGTGCTTAGATAAGAATTTTAATCAAAATTGTTGGCGCTGATGTTGAGAAAATTGATTTGTTTTCTTATCCCTTGAGAAAAAACTGCCCTTAATTTTGGGGTTGGAAAGATGATTCTAAAACCTAGGGGGAACCTATTGAAACCCTAGATACAAAGTTTTAGCCTGGTCAGTAAAATTGGTTAGGCTATAATACCTATAATAGATGGAACGACAGGATTTTAAAAACAATTTTTTGTTTTCAGAAATTTATAAAACATAGACTTTTTCAAAATTTTGATTTAAATATCAATTCAGAGGCGTTGATATAAAGAAAATCAACCTGTCAAAAATATTGGTGAGATTGTTACATATTATGAACGAGTGTGTTTTTGCAGTGATGGCTGCAGATAATCATGGTAAAATGTCAACATTTTTACTTTGTAAAGTTATATTATATGATTGGGCCTCACTTTAATTTATAGCTAAAGATTTACTCGTCTAAAGTTAGATTTCCATAGATTTTGAGCTCTCACTCTTTAATTTCAAGCAAATCGTATAGTTTTTACTTTGTCATAGCAAGCGAAAATATTATGTCCGTTAAATAAAATAGATCTCAAGATTATGACAAATTTGTACGTTTTCAAGTGAGCATGGACCCCAAAAAAATAGATATTACAATTCTCTCCGTCTACTTGTTTTTCTGTCAATATGTCTGCTCTTGGTAACGGATTATAAACGATTTTATGGGTTTTGTTTAAACTTGATATTTAGATTTAATAGAGCTATACCACGAATCTTTTTACCCTAGCCTTTCAATTAAGGTTCATTTACTGTTGGCTAATATTTTTAGTTCCGAATTTTTTGATATTGGCTCTAACATTTTTGTTTAAAATGCATATCTAGAATTTGTTTGACATGCCATTATATAATTCTTTTCTGGGCAAAAATGTGTCGAATGGTAGTTTACTGTTTAAAAAAAAAAATTGAAATACTTTACAAATTTCTCCAAATTTTTTTCTCCAAATATCTTGGGAGTGTATGACATAAAAATAACAGTATATACTTGTTTTTGGGGTAAAAATTTGTTTATGGGTAGTTTAATCATGACTGAATTTTCAAAAGCTTGAGATCTTTTACAAATGGTGCTAATAGTTTGGTTCCAAATGGGTCACTTGGGAATGTTTGACATGGTAATTAATATTGTTTACTTGTTTTTAAGGGTGTATGGGCCATGGGTAGCTCACTGTTGACGTTTTTTTTTCAAAATATGAATAGTTTAAAAAGTGGATTTAGCGATTTGGTTCAAAATTAGTATCGGGAGACTATTTTACGTATCAATACTAATGCATCTTAATGCATATAATATAATTTAATATAAGGGTAGTTTAGTTATAATAAATTATAGAAAATTTGAAAGCTTTTGGAAATAAAACTCGAAGATTGAATTAAACGTGGGAATCTATGATTTTTTTTCAAGATAAATATGAATCCTGTTTAAAAAAAATATAAATAACAAATAATTTTAGGGTAGTTTTAAAATGTTTTTTACTCAAGTTTTTAAAAATAAACTATTTGAACAACTTGTTTTACAATTTATATAATTATAAAGAGTGATTATTACGATTAACAAAATATTATATTTGTTTTTTCAGTAAACATTATTCGAGGGTAGTTTACTAACCTATTTTTGAATTTTTTTCGAAACTATAATAAATATTATGAAAAAGATTTCTTACAGTTTCATTGTACAATTTATTTTTTCATCCCAACCCGATGAGAACTTCAAAACTACTCCTTTCTCATCTCTGTCTATCTCAGATCTAACAATTTACTAATCTTTTATTTATCGATACACAATCAGGGTTTCTCTGGTTATACAAACCAATAATGATATTACAGATCTACTACACTCACAGAAAGAAATACAGGAAAATTGAAAAAAGAGAGTTTTCTTTGAAAAAATTTATTTGTAGACATTCTGGACTCATAATGTAAGAGTATAAATTGAGTTTTCGTTTGTCAAAATCGGTTGAGACATTTTTCTCTTACTAATTACCGAAAATGGAATGATCACACTGTTAGCATAGGGTATAATTATATAAGCCAACGCATATATAAATATAACCTATTTTTTAATTATACAATAATTCTACCCCATACATAATCTAATCTTTTAATAAAACGTATTTAATCTTATGAACAGTCAAGCTATTGCAAACCGTTCTACCACTAATGTTGCGGAATAGTTTATAAACGCAAGCAGATCTCCCAGTTGGCAGCGTTTTGTACAAAAACTTTTTCTCAAGACATCTGGCCAAGAAACTCTCTCCCCCAATACTCCTTTTTTTTCCCTTCTCCTTGTTCCTTCTTGCATGCTCCTTTATTTTTTGTGCTCTGCCTTGTTTCAAGAAAGTGGGGGTGGGAGGGTAAAGTTGAGTGGTCTAATGAGATATACTAAATAGAAGGGAAAGAAGAAAAGACACAGCTGTTGATATCTCTTGATCGATTTAAAGAAATTGAACAGATGTTTCAAGTTCAGGAAGATAAATTGGCATTTAAAGAAATAGCTTCGATTCTTGAATGATAAAAAAATAAATTTATATTAAATGCATTGGAATATAAGGGAGTTATTGAAATAAGGAAAAAATACATTAATATAAAAAAAAATTATTTGATAAAAACTTTTCAAATGTTTCTGAATACTCTCATAGTTTGGTAAACTATAGCTATGATTTAATTGAAACCCGCTTGGGGGGACACGTAGACTAAGCCGCTACTTTCGCAGCAGGTAAATCGAGGTTTGAATCTCGTTCGGATGTTCTGAGATTTTTTTACACACAATTGTTTTCCACTCTTCCTCAATGCAAAGGCAAGTACACTTTATATTAATATAACCTTCCTAACCCCTAAAACATTAGAATTATTAGTACATAAGCGTATAATCCAAACAGGCAGTTAGATGCGGTACTAAGAAAGATTTGATTTAACATGCAGATGGCATTAAATACAAAAAATTAGACTTTAAAAAAAATCTCTATGGTTATGTTATTTATTTCGAGAACTACCGAGCGGTGTAGTAAATATTTCCTTTGACAGGCCTATGGTATTTTCCTTAGAGCTGCATTACAAACAAACAAACAAATGAAGTCATATAACCGCCAGAAAGGATATGGTCTCTACACTAAAACAGATTTTTTCTATCAATGTATCGTCCCATACTCTTCCATCTTCCAGATATCTTTTGAAAATGAGTTTAATAATTGAACAGTCTGAATACATATGAATATAAGTGTAAGCTCAAGTTAAATAAGCATGTTGAACGTCACCTCTGTAGTTTTTATTCGCTATACACACATTTATTTATTAATGGATACTAAACAACAAACAAAACTATAACATCAGGTCACTGTAATGTAATCTGTGATTTCTCTTTGTATTTGATATTTGAATTTCTTATATAGATTTTCTTTGCTTTTTAAGTGCAAATAGTATGTCAACGAGTTAAAAATGATTAACCTAAAAAAACTTTGCTCTTTGTAATTTTAATTTTTTTTGTAAAGTTTCAATTTTGAAAGTTTTGCCTGCATTTGAGCGGTGGTTCCTCTACAATTTCACCAAATTTAAGTTTTTTAGCTCATTGATAAATACTAAAAATACTCTGGCCTAATATACACATTACATATTATACATAAATATATATTAACGAAAAATAATACTTTTTTAAGTATTTTTTAAATTTTTATAACAAACGTTTTGCACTTAATATCAATAATAATAATAAAAATAATCATGATAATAATAACTAGAAAAATATTTTACGAAATACATTTAGTTTAATTTTCAGCTATGGTCATTTTAATAAACTAATTTAGGGTTTTAGAAAACAAGGCATTTAAGAAGATAATTGGTCCAAAAAGGGATTAAGATACTTGAGAGTGCACGAGATCCCATAATGATGAGTTTTATACCCTGAAATCATCACAAAACATTGACATGATAGTAAAGTCTCGTAGAATACGCTAGGCAGAACATGCAACGTGATGGAAGATTCTAGAATCGTGTTTAGGGTACTGACTTTCAAACCGAATGGTATTAGACCATTGGGAGGACCTAGAAGAAGATGGGAGGATAACATTACACCCTGTTTCTTTCAGGTCCATTCTAATGAGGTGGACTGGATAGAACTAGCTCAAGATAGCCACTCGTTCTATCATCAATAGGTTAAATTCTTGTCTCCTTGCTGGAGGCCATAAATTTTAACAAAATAAATAAAATAATGTACCTACCTATTTTGTTTTTGTCTAGTTTTTTGCTGTTTGCGCGATAATAAAGTGAAAAATCACACAGAATCTCCAAAAAACATTTAGAATTAGTTTTTTGACCCAATATTACTTCCCAAAGTTTAGCCGTTTAATCTGGGGGCACCCTGTATATCTTTTACGAAGATAAATTTTATAATGAATGGCAAATTTAGCTCAGAAATCCTTTCAGATAAAACTAAAGCGTACACTATCGCTACACACATTTACGTTAAGGATTTCACTTGGTTACGGTCACAAAATCCCTTCCCCCTCTTGCCCCCACCCAAGCCCCTCTTCTTCCCTATAAAAAGACGCGAGTGCTCTCTCTTCTTGACGCTAGGAATTAGCCACAAGCCGCTTCTGACCCCGGGGTTCGTAATGAATCACCCCACAATCAGATTGCAGATAAAGAGCTAACAAAGTTGCCCTCCCATAAGACAGAGGGTATGAAGGGGAGGAGGGAGGGTTGTAAAAAAAAAATAACCCTCTCCTAAAACTCTCATGCGCTCTGTGAATCTTTGTCTCTGCTGGTATCTCTTGAAAGCTGGAATGAACCGTATTTACCGACAACCTCATGGTAGCCATTTTTTTTTGTTTTTTTTTGTTTGAAAATTCTCTTTCGTCTTTTAAACTTTCTTAGAAGGTTTCTCTTTTATTATTATTACTATTATTATTACTAAATCTTTGCAAAGGGTTAAGATATTTTATTTGTGCGTTTGTTATCTTCTCTGAAACACTTGGGTTTGTTTACCAGTTTTGATTGTAGAGATTGACTAACATAGTTCTCGCCTCAGGACCCGATGTTCGTGGGTTCAAATCCAACCGAAGTAAACGGATTTTTCTTGGGTGATAAAAAACATCCGTAGCACAACTTCCTTTGGAGGGAAAGTAAAGCCGTCAGTCACATGTCGATGTGGAATGTGAAACAACCTTTGGAAGGTTTGTGAAAATACCTTTACCGGAAAAAATTTCGGATACTTTCACGCTTGCTCATATAAATTCATTTTGGAAGCTACCGGATAACTACCACATTGTTTACCAGATGGTGCAGGTAACAATAACCAACCCTAGGCTTTGAGTGCATGCTGCACTTCGGATGGGTAGAAATTACATCAAACCCCAAACTTCGGGTTTCTTAAGAAGTCTATGTTTAAAAATTAAATATAGGTCAATTCACTTCGATGGTCACGTGGTTTAACGTACTACCCTTGCGGTGGACTGGACTGTTCAAGACGGGGAAATCGATGTTCGACTCTCGGTAGGATGTACTGAGGGTGGTTTATCCAAAAAATTGTAGCCTACCCTTTCTCCATGCAAATGTTAGTACACTTCCTCAAGTATAACTTTCCTAATCCCTAAAACCATTAATGTAATTAGTAACTGAGCATATAACTCTAACGGGTAGTAAGACGCGGTACCAAAAATACACACACACACACACACACACACACATATATATATATATATATATTGTTTACCGAAATATGTTTAATATTTTGAACACATTCTATTATTTATTGTTAATATTTTAATTCGTTGGGATATATAATTATATATACATTCCATCCACTCGTAATTCTAGCAAGCTTACTTTGCTTATTTCTATTGTTTCCACTATGGGGAAGCTTATCCGATAAGGCCATAGTGTTGTCATTATTACTAGCACCGCGTCTTACTACCCGTTCGGGTTATACGCACGTACGGTAATGTGTAATGGTAGGGTGATTGTGAGATGAAATGGAGGACCTACAGTTTGACGTGAGATCCGAACCACGGTGGGAGGCCTGGCATTCCCCACATTTACAATTTGTGATTAATACACGTCTTGTCAGAGGTGAAGGAAGGGTTTGGTAATCAGATAAATCTGTGCCGGGACCAAGGATTGAACCCCGGACCCCCAGCACAGAAGTCCGATACGTTACCCCAAGACCACCAGGTCACCCACATAGTGTAGTCCACCAAGGTAAGACTGTAGGGTTTCGTCATATTATTTAAATATATTATTGTCATTACTGAAATTGGTTTTAGCATGTAACAAGCATTGGAATATTTTGTATATCCCTTCTCTGTATTGTAACTTCCACACAAACTTTATTCAGATAAGAGAATTTGACTAATTACTTCAACAGTGAATACAAAACCTACCTTGATGTTCACCCATCTACAGTACAGTGCAATTATATTAATTAGAAACTTTATGAAACAACAAAAACAGTAAAAAAACAAGTTTATAAACTCGACCAAATAATGCTAGAAAGTTTCCTTTACTGTATCTCAAAATGCACGTGGCAAAAACACACTAGTCTCAAACTTCTCACTCTTAATAAATTGAGAAAAAGAAGAAAGAGAAAAAAAAATCTTCTCTAAACAAGACGTTTTTCCTCTTGCTACTTGCGATTTTGATGGTTATTAATTTCCAACTGCAAAATTAATTAAATACTTTGGAAAGGGAAAATAAGGGGGTTGAGGGCAGGAAACGGATGAAATAAATTCAAGGAGAGCTAGTAAGTAATTTCAATTTGAAGCTGATGTTGGGGAATCGTAGACGTATCATGAATCTATTGTCATGAGCTTGGAAACGTGGACAATCCAATTGTTTTAGGAAGAACCTTAACTGACAGTTAGAAAAGTTACTAGATAAAGCCTACTTGTGAACTGCAGCGGTTACTTTTGATAGATCTAATCCACAGCTATAAGATATTAAGAATATAGTGATATCAATGTTAAACTCTAAAAAATATGGAATAATAGAATTCAATGTGGCAAAGATTTTGAAAATTGGAGTTTAGTATAAAGTCCAAAGATCAACTAGTATATAAGATATAAAACCCACCGGATTAAGTAACATAAATTAGAATGAATTGACATTTTGGGAACTTCACTTGATTTCCATCATAATATCAAATTTTCAAATTCTTTGCCACATTGAATTCTATTATTACATTTAAGAAGTGGTTTTCTTACTACTTTTCATTGTGTTTTTCAAAAATCTCAAAAAACATATTTTGTGTTTTCTAAAATCTCTTTATAACATAGTCATACTTGTGATAGCTAATAAATTAGTATTCTTAATGCTTGACACCTTAGTTCAGTGAGTAGCGTGTCTGATTACTTAGCTGAGAACCCGGGGTTATATTCCCGGCATGGCCGAAAACTGAATCTTTAGTGAAATATAGGTTTACGTCTTCTCAGTCATGAAAAAACGCTTGGGGGGCTCATTTTTGTGTCTTTTCTAGATTTAAGTTAATCTATAAATCATGTTCTGATAACTCAAATATAGGAGAAAAAGTTTTTTTCCTAATTTGGTTAAATTGTATACGTAATCGTAATAAATAGCACACATTTTAAAAACCAAACACTATGCATAATTAAAATCAATTTCTAAAAACCATTCACAATGCACATGTTAAAATTGTTTTTCTAAAATGGTGGGTGTAATATAAAAAAACGACTTATAACCATTTGTTTTTCATCACTATAATTAATGAAACAATAATTGCTTTTATTAATATTTTATTATCTCGCTCCACGCTTTACTGCTCGTTCTGGATATTAGTTATTTTAATTACCCTTATTGGTAACAGTAGGAACCCGCCTCGGTGGCGCAGTTGGCTAACGCGCTTTTCGTGTTGAGCTCGACTTCTGAGGACGGGGAGATCGAGGTTCGAATCTCGGTCGGGTGAACTGGGGGTGGTTTTTCCTAAATTGTTTTCCACTCTCCCTCCACGCAAATGCGGATTCACTTCCTCTAATACAACCTTCCCAGTTCCTAATCCATTAGAGTAATTAGTACTTAAAGCGTATAACCCGAACGGGTAGTAAGACGCGGTGATAAATATTAACAGTAGGAATATTTACTCGTGCTGGTGGGCACGCGAACCAAATGTCAGTAGAATCTAGTAAAGCTTGTCGGTGCCAATAAGGCCAGGGTTTGAATCTCGGCTAGATATACTGAGAATAGATTTTCATAAATGGTTTCTCACCATCCCCCTCAAGCAAATGCCGGTACTTTATAACTAAATTATATCGTCCTCATCCATATACCAATAGTGTAGTTAAATATTATACACCACGACTGGGTAGTAAGACAGAGAAAATAAAAGTTAAGTGATTTTTAAAAAGCTTTTTAAATACAGGGATACATAATTAATATATTAAAAAAATATCTCCTAAGAAATTATTATTATTATTATTAGCACCTCGTCTTACTAACCGTTCGGGTTATACGCACTTACGCTAATGTGTAATGGTAGGGTGATTGTGAGATGAAATGGAGGACCTACAGTTTAACGTGGAATCCGAACCACGGTGGAGGCCTGGCATTCCCCACATTCACAAGATGTCTTGTCAGAGGTGAAGGAAGGGTTTGGTAATCAGATAAATCTATGCCGGGACCGAGGATTGAACCCCGGACCCCCAGTACAGAAGTCGGACACCTTAGCCCTAGACCAGCAGGTCATCCTTAAGAAATTGATTTATAATTGGATCCCTATGTGAATAACTTATAGTAGCAAGTAGTTAGTGATCCACATGGGTCGCATGGTCTAAACTCGAAGGCGTCACTTTTGCAAGGAACTGTACTGCCGATGACGGGGAGATCGGGGTTCGAATCTAGATTGGGTGTACTTTGTTTTTTTTACCTAAATGGTTTTATCACTCCCTGCATGCAAAATTGGGCACATTTAGCCTATATATCTAACTTACTTATCCCTTACACATTAGCGTTGTTTGTTTTATCACTGCGTCTTATTAACTTTTCAGGTAATACATATGTACTATTTACGATAGTGAGCTAGTGACTAAGAAAGTTGAGTTTAGAAGAATTATACTTACATTTCCGTGGAGGGGGAGTGGTAAACCATCATCAATACACCCAGCCGGGACTCGAACCTCAAAATCCCTGTCATCAGCAATCCAGCCTATTCCAAGAGTGATGCCTTAGACCATGCGACCACCAGAACATTTATTTTTACCTATCTAAGATACTTGTCTACTCTAAGAGGGTAGCGATGTTTAGTTTAAAAATAAAGTAACCAAGATTGACAAGTGTCACTATATTTATCTTACATCTGTCAACATTGGCATAAGGTGTTAAAGATGGCAGCTGGTGAACACTTGGCGAATAAACACGTGAGCGTATATTTAGTTGTGTCCATATAAATCTAATAATAATATTTATAAATTAATTTAAGAGCAACTTTAGTTAATAAGTGGCAGCCCTGGTCTAGAAAACCCAGATAAACTACCGTAGGGTTTGTTGTGCTGACCACATGTCACCTTTTATCAGCAGAAGTTGGTACTATCTTTGTCAACAAATTGCAGCCGCTTGTTCAGTAGGGCTCAATTGTGGACTGAATAGAAGTATTTTTCTTTGTCTATTGCCATATAGCTTAATAAAACACACATTTTTATTATACTTTCGGTTATTAGCGCTTTGGACCATATTTTTTGTAAACACGGAATAAATATTCTCAAATTATATACGGTACAGTAGGCCTTCATTAGAAATAAAATTTTAAAAATTATAAACATATTTTATTTAGGTCTATATTAATAACATGTTATATTATTAGAGCCTCGTACCTATCAAAAGTGACAGCTACAGATCAAATGGCCTAACGTATGAATGCTTAAAAGTAGATCTTGTAACTTTTATGGTTGTCTGATTAAGCGTTTCCTACGAAACTTGGACTATAATTAAGTAGCATTAAAAGATTTTAGTAATTATTTATGGCATAAGTTAGCTGACGCCTTAAAGCCCTTTTCATTTGGCGTGGAAATGCAAAGCCATGGGAACAAACGGTTATCTTCAAGAATTTTTATTGTTTTGTAATTTTCTTTCCGGAAACGGTTTGTTCAAGAATAGAAGCATGTTGTTTAAGTTATACTTTTTATATACACACCTCCTATATAATTTTAACATTGATCAAATGTCGATAAAATTGACATTTTTTAAATAGAAAACTGCCGGTTTCACAACAAAAAATAAGAAAATGTAACAATTAATAAACATCTATACATTCTCTTAGAAGGTGTGTTGAAAATATTAACATAAACATTTCACTAGTTCGCGAGAAAACTGACATTTCCAAACGTATGATTTTTCCGCAAGACCTGTATGGTAGCTAGCGGCATCTACGGTTTCTTTGATCCATCTGTTCTTGTTGGTGCGGGGTGATACTTTAGTCGGTTGTGAAGCCACACCATGCCTTTCACCCTCTCACCCACCATCCAACAAAATTGGTTTTAGAGTTGCACTTGACAGGGCCAAGGGCCTTATGGGTATTTCCCTTAATCCATAACCTGTAACACAAAAATTACATTTTTAAGGCACCAACTTGAATCAAACCAGTGTTCCTTCGACCAACATTTAACTTCCCTAGCCACTAGGAGTGAACGAAACATTAGTTATGTCAGACTCACTAGAACACAAATAGAGGGACATATTATGTCTATGTCGGGGAAATGAGGCGATGTGGCAAGTTGACTTGGTTAGTGCCTTTCTCAAAAGAAGAAAAACCAGGAAAAGGACTTTTCCCCTCAGGCAGTCACAGATGAAGTTGACTTTTCTTTACCTCTTTTAGCTCGTCTGTCTTCTAAGTTAAATACGAGCTGTAAAAGGAAAAGAGGGAGTGAGAAAAAACGTAGGGAAAGAATGAAGAGAAAACAAGGTGAGGGGGAATGCAAAATAAGATGAAAATATGTCGCGCCATTTTCTGCTACTTTTCAAACAATGAGAGTTGGGTAGGTGGGGGTTGTAATTATTGCTCGAGACAGTTGAAAAGCGATTCATGTTGAAGTAGTTCATTATATGTTTAGGAACTAGGAACCTGGACATTTAATTTGTTTAGTTTCAAACTATTTAAGTTAATATTTTGATTTGTTTTTTGCAAGTTTTTATTTTTATAATACACCCCTGTTTTTAGTTTATTTTCTGCAAAACTTCTAGATTTTTAAATGTATAAAGTAAAAGTAAATCGAAGTAAAGACGCCAAGTAAACTAAAATAAAATATACAGAAAAAACATTTTATTTTATTACTATCTCTAATATTTATTTGATCGATAATCAATTAATCAATATCTTAAAAATAGATCGACCAGAGTAAAGCTTTCTTCAATTCATTTTAATTAATTTACGATACAATAAGTTTTCCCTCTTTGGACATATTTACTCTTAAGGCTGGGATGTAGAAAATTTGAGTTAAAGCCAGTGTGTTTGTAGTTCTTATAGCAAAACTTTTTTTTGTCTAAAATATATAAAACATTGATCCATTAGAAACACATTTTAATTTTCTTCACATGATGATATCAACAGTTGTTGAATATATGTCGTGAGAATAGCGGCTTCAGATGATTTTAAATGAAGCGAAAAGTTGTCATTAAATTCCAGTACACCTTGACATCTATTCAACAACTGTTGATATCACCATGTGAAGAAAATTATACTCTATGTTTATAATTGAGAAATAGTTGATTTATTTTGACCAAGGTTAAATATTTTGATATTAAAATTGTAAAAATATTGCCCTTAGCTCTGGTTATTTACACTCCCATCTTAAAAATCAAATGTTGAGTATTTTTTATTTTACTACGATATTCCTAGGCGTGTGTAAAACGTGAAAGAGTATTACGATAACAAATACCTCCAGCAATTTACGAGTGGTCTAAAATGTAAAAAATGGGTTCAAATACTGACCAGGTTCATCGAAGAGGTATAGGGGAGTATGGATGGAAAGGCCACAAGAGTTATTATATCTTTGCTTTTCTTATTTTCTCTTCTCTCCATGCAAATGAGAATTAATTACCCTCTTAGTTGTATTTATCATTCCTACCCTTTGTATCGAAAAATTATACGCCTCTATATCAAACTTTAAAATAAGATTAATAATAAGACACAAACTTACAAACCTTCTCATATAGTATATTTTAATTTGGAACAACATTTTCAAAAATCTACTATCAGTCAACTATCCTTAAATTTATTTCTCTTTCAAATAGTGTAAACACATTTATATACACAAGTATATCCATTTTTAAATAAATAATTGGCCAATAGGCCAAACGGGTAGTAAGACGCGGTGACAAACTACCTATAACTGGATCATTATATCCATATTTGGGTTAATTTTAAAGCAATTTTAAATTTTTTAAAATTCAACAATCTACCTTTAAATGAATTTTCCTTTAAAAATAAAAATATATAAATATATAATATAAGTTAATACTTATTACACATAGCCAGTTTAATTAAAGTCCTTATAGTCGTTTTCGAAAAAATATAGTTTTCAATAATTAATCATCATTGAAATGTCTTCAACTTTATATATAGACTTAAAATATAAAATTCACCTCAAGGTATGAGCACATAACATCCAAATATCTATAATAGTTTCCACTGTGGCCCCAGTTCTAGATAGACAGACAAAATGCTCAGGACAATTTTTTTTTTTATCTCGAGGGACTTACAAAACGTCCATCATAATACTGCGATAAAAAAGTATCGATCATAATACTATCTTTATATTAGTGCATTTAGCGCCGCGTCTTTCTACCCGTTCGGATTATATCTACTTTATATGTACTGATTACGCTAATATCTTAGGGATTAAGAAGGTTTGATATAAAGGAAATGTACTTAATACTTAAATGTGCGTGGAGGGAGAATGGAAAACCATTTAGGTAAAAATAAAAAAACCTTCAGTACACCAGACCCGGTTTTGAACCCAGCTCTCCCCAACATTGTCAGTCCAGTATATTGTAATAGTGATGTTTTAAACCATGCAACCACTGAATAGGGCTACATGAGAAATTAAAATTATTCAATTACTTTAAATTTATAAAACAAAAGGTTTTTTTTCCTCTCCTGTGGCTATGGTGAACATATTTAGTATATTTATAGATCTCATGTGATGGTGTCATTATATCGGATGTCCATAGACTCTATAGGCCTACACATAGGTAAATTACAATTTGCAACAAGAGCCATCAGCTATTCCCCTGTTTCTAGTTAACCATTCCTTTGGCTAGCCCTTTGTTTTGTTTAAAAATCCTAATACATTAAGAGTATCGATAATCCGACATTCTGTTTAATCCGAAGCATTCTCATGATGTGCAATTTGCATTGTTGTGCAGTATCCGCATGAATATTATTTTACCAACACCCTCGTTTCTTTGTCGGAGAGTGAGTGACATAACCTCCGTGTCTGTACCTCTGTTCACCTGCCTTAGCGAATGTTTGTACTGTACTCGTTAATACTGTATTGAGTTTTGCATTTTCCCATTTATGTAATTTTTACTGTGTGAGAAATATGGCAAGGGAAAAGAAAGAGAAAACAAGTGTTTCTTTAAATTGAAGAAAAACTTCAAGCCTTAAAAAAGAAAAATATACTAACAAACCTTATTACATATATATTCTGCACTTCTATTTAAAGTAATTTGGATTTGTTTCTCTACCCTTCACACTTCCTTATTCTGTTTCCGTATTATCCGACATTTCGGTAATCCGACCACCTGTCGGTCCCGTTTATGTCGGATTAATGAGACTCTACTGTATTATTATTTTTTATGTTTTCACGTTTTTTAAAGACGTATAAGCACGTATATTTACCTATTTTGACGTAGCTGTGTATTTACCTATTTGTCCAAACTTTATGGCCACCTTGTAGAAAGGTCTCATGTTACATGTTTCAGCCTGGTTCAGCGACATGTGTACAAGAGTAAACACCCTACCATTAAAAATGAACTGACACACAGTATGGTTTGCAAAATGATCATTACAAAGCCACCTACGCTCTGTCGTATAAACATAACGTGAAATGAATAAAGCTTGAGGGTGAGGCGCGCTACCTTGTCCAGAAACTGAGAGGGAGATTTATTTTCAGCAAACCACACGAATCTATTTTAACTTTTATACATTATTTCTGTATATGAAAATAAGAAATCAATATCAAGATTTTTGTGTGCGTCATCAAACATGTAGTATATGAGGTTGGGGTGATCGTCCTCATTGCTGAAAGGTTAGGGAATCTGATTTATGGACTTGGTACATATTGAAAGCCCGTATCACACCACAGATAAAGCCTAGCTTGGGTAATACAGCTTGGACATAACTTATTAAGGGTTTATTAACTCCACTGATAACGCCTAGCTTGGGCGGGTAGCACAGATCAAATAAGACCTTTCAAGAGCCCATCTCTCTCCACGGTTGACACCGAGCTTAGTTAATACAGCTCGAAACAAACGTCTTAAGGACCGGTATAGCCCCATGTATAACACTTAACATTGGCGTATAATCCGAACGGGTAGTAAGATGTGGTGCTATAAAAAGTTGTTCCTATGAAAGTTGGTCTGCACATCTAGTAAATTAAAGAGGGCCTAGATAATCTCCAATCATTCTAACATGATTTCATTTACGTCTCTCGTTTCAAATATCCATATAAATACTAGGAAAGCCCCAGAAGTTTGACGACTTAGTATTCTCGATAATATAAAGCAACAATCACTAATATTAGGGCCATTATTGACTTTGTTTGCACACTTATGTGGCCTTTAGTGCCTAATTGTATCTTGTTTTAAAAGAAAAACCGCGGAGTTAATTTATCATTTATTTAATTAGATTGCGCTGGTATTTTAATAAGCACGTTCATCCCCAACACCTTAAGGTAGGATGTAGGGAAGAGTATCTAGGTGCTTTTTTATGGTCAAATAAAATAAAATATGGCTCTAGTAGAAATAGAGGGTTTAACTTTCTTCTCATGGTGATATCAACAGTTGTGGAATATCTGTCATAAGCATAGCAGCATCAGATGAGAAACATTTTAAATGAAGAGAAAAAGTTGTCATTAAATTCCAGGACAGCCTTTAAACATATTCAACAAATGTTGTTTTTACCATTTATGAAGAAAATTAAACTATGTTTCTATTGGATAAATATTTGATCTCTTTAAAAAAATGTATAAACACTTCAAGAACACTGCCGTTAGCTCACGTAACTTACACACCCACCTTAATGACTTATATCAGAGAGGGTAGCTTATGGCTGGTTACACAGCGAGTCGAGTCCAATCTGACTCTAGAGTCAAGGCCTTTCACACTAGTGAGTCGAGTCATTGAGTCCACTAGTTTGATCAACGAGCTCGTGCAAGATGGATGCAGTCCTAGTAGTTTCTATAAATACAATTGTATGGGGGCACCGGTTTAGACGTCTAAAAAGAAGTCGCTTAATGTGGATTTACCCACTTAATGTGAAACGATGCACCTTTGGTAGTTTTTCACATTTGTTTCCAAATAGCAGAAACTGCATTTCTATCCCGATGTTCGGGACGGGACGGGTTATAAATTGAAGTATTCTCTTGGATGAGAACAGTGAGGTATTCAGTGTCCATGCTGATAGCTTTGGAAAGCACGTGGAAATAATACACTTGACTCGGCTGGACTGATGAAATCTGTAATCTGCCGCATCATGGACTCTTGACTCGCCTAGACTCGGCTAGACTCGGGGTGACTCGACTCGCCGGTGTGAAAGGTTTTGGTCCACCATCGTGCTGTAAAATGCAATATGTACTTGTCTCAATTGATGAGTCAGACTCGACTCGACTCGGGACTCGGTGTGAAACCAGCCTTAGGCTGGTTTCACGCCAACGAGTCGAGTCTGACTCACCATTTGAGAAAAATATATATTGTATTTGATATCACGATGGAGGACCAAAACCTTTCACACCGGCGAGTCTAGCCGAGTCACCCCGAGTCACCCCGAGTCTGAGTCCATGATGCGGCAGATTACAGATTTCATCAGTCCAGCCGAGTCAAGTGTATTATTTCCACGTGCTTTCCAAAGCTATCAGCATGGACACTGAATACCTCACTGTTCTCATCCAAGAGAATACTTCAATTTATAACCCGTCCCGTCCCGAACATCGGGATAGAAATGCAGTTTCTGCTATTTGGAAAC
>CABFOW010003105.1:6415-18658 GCA_902141385.1 Timema californicum | reverse complement strand
GGGGGCGATAACTTAATAAAATATCGCTTAAATAATTTTTATACAAAGTAATCTCACCAATTCATGATTATCGATCTTGATTCATGATCAAACTGTCATTTGAACCAAAACATTTTAAATGAAGAAAAATTGTCCTCTTTTAAATTACGCGAATGTTCATGAAACATTTTTTGACATCTGTTCAGATACTGTGTGAAAAAAAAGAAGATAAACGCTTCTACTGACGTGATATTTAATTGATTTTATCCAAAACTATTTTTTGATATGAACAATTATAGTAATAACCTTAAACATTCAGATTTTGTTTCAGTTTTTTTTACGTTGTTTTACACTACTATAAGACTTGAGGTGGGGATGAAAGGGGATGCGAGAAAAGGCGTGTTTTTACGGTTTTTATGTCAAAATATGTTTTGGCTAAAATAAATAAAATATTGCTCTAGTAGATGGAACGACATCTTCAATAAAATTCTGAATGTTCACGAAGGATCCAATTTATGTGAGAATATCGAAATCCATACTGCTGAGCCACTAGACCTAGGGTAAAATATTAGTGAAGTCAAAGAAGCTATATATAAAATAAAGAATCATATAGCACCAGGTTTATATTAAATTTTAGCAGAGTTAATATAAGAAGGAGGTGAAATTTTAGTAATAGAAATTCATACACTTTTATGTTCCATATGAAAACATGATGTATGGCCACAAGAATGGAGGGTAAGTATAATAATACCCATTTTCAAAAGGGGAGATAAAACAGAGTGCAATAACTATAGAGGTTTCTCACTGCTACCAACTTGTTACAACATTTTATCTAACCTAAAATTAATGAGATTGTTGCCGCGTGCAGAGGAAATAATTGGGGATCATCAGTGTGGATTTTGACGTAATAGATCAACAACATATCATATTGTACCATGCGGCAAATATTAGAAAAAAAAAGAAGTGGGAATTAAACATGACGGTACATGAATTAAAAAAGGCCTACGATTCATTTAGAAGAGAGAAATTATTTGAAATTTTAGTTGAGTTTGTAATACCCAAAATACTACTCAAGCTAGTTGAGGTTTGTTTGAGAGATACGCGTGGCAGGATAAGGGTTGGATCTCACCTCTCAAAATACACAATGGATTGAAACAGAGAGAGAGAGACACTTTCTCCATTACTCTTTAATATAGTCTTATAATAAGCTATTAGGGTGTAATGCGAGAGTGTAGGGCAGGGCTGGCATTAAAAGTTACAATGCAGCTATTGGGGTACGCAGATGATTAAGCTTTATTAGCTAATAGTAAGGAAGCTGTTGCAATAAATGCAGACATTTTACTAGAGGCTAGTAAGGAAATAGTTTTAGAAGTGAACGTTGAAAAGACTAAGTATATATATTTGATAACACAGAGAACACAGATTGAGGACGATTCTAGATACTATAGCATACAACATACAATTTGACAGGGTTAATGAATTCAAATATTTAATAACATTGTTATTGCTTGCTAAAAATGTTATTTCTCAGTCATTAAGTTGATGTCGTCTCACCCGCTGTTAATAAATGTAAAACTCAGAATATACAAAACTATAATTTTACCGGTTGTTCTCTATGGGTGTGAAACATGGCCTTTTACCTTAAATGACGAAAATAAATTTAGGGTTCTCGAAAACAAGGTGACTAAGATGATATTTGGTCCAAAAATAGATGAAGATATTGGGGAATGGAGGAGTATACATAATGATGAGTTGCATATCCTGTACTCATCACCAGACATTGTCCGGGTAGTAACATCTTGCAGGTTACGGTGGGCAGGTCTTGCAGCACGAATAAGAGTATCTAGAAAATAATATTTAGCACCGCGTCTTACTACCAGTATCTAGAAAAGACCATTGGGAAGACACAGACGCAGATGGAAGGATAAAATTGGGATATATTGGATATACCTGAGATAGATAGGGTGTAATGAGATAGACTGGATAGAATTAGCTCAAGATAGGGATGGGTGGCGTACTTTTGTGAAAGAGGAAATTAACTTTCGAGTTCCTAATGCCATAGAGTAAGTAAAAACATGGAGTTTAATTTTATTCACATGATATCAACAGTTGTTGAATAACTGTCATGAGAATAGCAGTATTAGATGAGAAACTTTTTAAATTGAAGAGTAAAAGTGCTTATAAAATTCCAGGACACCCTTGACACACAAAAAGTTGTTGATATCGCCGTGTGAAGAAAATTAAACTATGTTTCTACTGTAACAACAATATTTGATTTATTTTGGCCAACAATTTGTGTTGCCATAAAAACTGTAAAACACTGACTTTTCCTCGTATCCCCATTCATCCCCCCCTTAAGTTTAAAAAAATTATAAAATGGTTATATAAACAACAAAACTTACCTACTTCGGTGGTCGTGCAGTCCAACGTGCTATTCTTGTAGTAGACTAGGTTGCCGATGACGGGAAGATCAAGGTTTGAATCTCGGCAGGGTGTACTGGGCGTTGATTTTTACAAAATGGTTTTTTACTCTACATCCACACAAGTGCGGGTACATTTCCTTAAATATAATTTTCCTAATCCAATAAACAAATAGCATAATTAGTACATAAGTGTAAAACCCATCGGGAAGTAAGACTTGGTGCTTGGGAAAAAAAAACTTCTAGCAAAGTAACCAAAGTGATATATAAACGAACATAGCATGTCTACCAACAGGAAACAAGAAAATAACACAAAAAACCTTGTCTCAGATACTCTCTCTGCGACGATAATAATTTCGGCACGTATATTGCGTCTTAATGACCACCGTCTTCGACGGGGAAACTTCTCCTTCTAGGTTTTTAAAGCGGGTTTAAGGGGAGGGGAGTGGAGGTTTTCGAAGTGGTAACTTGTACACAAAGTTGTTAGAAGTGTTTTGGTAGAGGGTCACGACATCTGTGGGGATCGTCCGGTCACGTACGGATAAACCAGGAGTGGTCCTGTCATGTACAGAACAGGAGGGTGTGGGGACAAAGTGGGGGTGAAATAAGAGAGCTAGGGGTGGGTGTAAGGTACCCGGCAGGCAAACTTGTACTTCCTGGAGAGGGTAACTCGGAAGTGTTATTCCTCTAGGAAGGCAAGGAAACTTTTGTTATTACTAAAACTAGGTTTAATATTTGGTACTTTGTGTTAAAGGATAAGTATTTTATGCGCATTTTTAAAGCTTGTTATTCTTTTTTAATTTATAACTGATATAAGTGACATGATTAACAGGATGTGTATCTATTGTATTGATAATTAATTACAATTACTTTTTATCGTACAGTAAATTTAAAAACTATTTTATCACTATTTATCACTACTCATTCTGGTTGTACGAATGTGTACTAAAATGTGTTGGGTTGAGAAAGGTTGAATTTAGAGCAAGTGGGTCCACATTTACGTGGGGGGGGGGGGCCATTTAGGAAAATATGCCCTCAGTTCACCTAACCAAAATCCGAACCCCGATCTCCCCGTCATTGGCATTCTAAATCTATCTTGAGTGTGATAGCTTGGACCGGTGAACCACCGAGGTGGGTTACAGTTAAAATGTTTAAAAAATAAACTACATAAAATAAAAACAAATTCAATACACTGAAGTAGTTTAAAAGGTAAAGGCTATGATAAAAATATTTCATTGATATACATTGTGACAACACATTATTTTTAACTATCACGTCTTTCAAATGGTCTGATATAGTTGAACTTCTACTCATTAATCAAAGTTAATTTGTATTATTATTATTATTATTTCATATTATTGTTATAACTTTATAGGTATTAATAATATATAATATAATTGACAACTATAGATCAAATGACTTAACGTTTGTATATATTAAACTAGTTTTAGTAACGTTTCTGTCAAATACTGTACTTCCTACCAGACACCACTCCAGCTGTGTAAAAAACTCAACCTAATTCACCGTTAAAATATATTATGACAACCCACCTTATATAAATGTATCCCATATAGTCTCATTTAAAATAAAAGGGTATTTGACATTATATTTGGGAAACCAGTAAGAGGAATGAGATAATTAATTAATACCTTTAGATTGAGCTAAATATTAACATAGTATTTTATTAGTAATTGATTTTGAGTCAGATTAAAAATCGACATATGTCACCAATCCATTACCACACTTTAGGTTTTCTATCATCCTTTGATGCGTTCTTGACTATAACGTCTTATCTCTTTAAAATAGAAGTCGCATTTGGTCGAGAAATTGACCAAGTCAACTTTCTTGATTCTCCATATCAAAGGGTCCCAGCGTGAGTTCAGATGTTTGTGATCTTTAAATAAAAATATGTATGTAATAAAATACCTCTTTTTGTAGAAGACTGAACCTCTTTCCTTATATGACATTGAGAACTCTAAAGTTAAAACCTCCATACATTCATCGACTAACGTTGAGTGTATACACACACACACACACATAAACACGCACACACACACACACACACACACATATTATATATATATATATATATATATATATTGCGGCTTCACTATTAAAAATGTGTAAACTTTGAAACGATAATCCTCAAAGTAAATAATTTACATAAAAAAAACTATAAATTAAATTATCAATATAGTATAGCTCAAGAAGTTACTGTTTAAAATAAATGGTCGCTTTTTAAAATTGCGGCTTAAGCTTGCATATTAGATTTTAAAAACCTTTGTAAATACGCTTTAACTTTTAATTAAATTTGTTGAAATTAAACTAGTTGAAAAATGACACCTGTACAAGAGACTCGAACCCGGGATCTTTGGCCTAACTCCCCCGATGCTCTAACCAATGTGCCATCCAGGATTAATTCCGTGCTCAGTCATTCTTAACTCGTTGTTTTAAGGCCAAGTCTGTGATGGACATGAATTGTGGTCCCCTTCACAAGTACATTTCCGTTATTACAATGATTTGCAACCTATTTGTTCATAGTTATTAAATTAAATTAATAAAAATCGGTTCTGTAAAACTCATGAAATTATTGTTGAAAAGAGCTGCTTCACGGTTTAAACTAAACAAATAATTAAAAACAAAAATATTTATCTGTTAGAAAACTTTTAAATCTTAAGATTCCCTCAAATATTTTAAAGTTGCTAATCATATAAGGAATGAAAAAGCAAGGGTTGGAAAATATTTAGGTATTGATCCCAAGTAGACTACCTTTATTTATTATTTAATGTGAATCTCTACATTTATTACATGGGTATTCTATTGATTTAAAACTACTTTTTTTTTGTATACTCTGTAAATTTATCCTCAATATTCGCTCATATTTTTCCCTCGGCATGATTGGATATGAAAATAATAAATGTCAAACTTTCACTCAGTCAGTTTTCATTTTGTTTCACGCTCCCAAGGAAGCTGTCCAAACTCGTCTGTCTGAAACGGACATTGAAATAAAACAAGGAGGAGGGAGAGAATGAAAAGCGTGGAAGGGGTAGTTGGTAAAAACGAACAAAACTAGACCAGAGCAAGGGGTGTAGAAATACTAAATACCCGCTTCGGTGATCGAGTCGTCTTAAGGCAATGTACTGGTGATGATAGAGAGTTCGGGGTTCGAATACCAGTCGGGTGTACTGAGAGTTCTTTTTTTCTAAATGGTTTTCCACTCCAAATCTGGTAAAATCCCTCTAAATTCGGCCTTCCTCATCCCTAACTTGGAGTGTAATTAGTTTGATTAGTATATATGTGTATACACCGAAGAGGTAGTAAAACGTGGTGCTAAATAATAATAATTCTAACTACCAGCTACAATCTCTTGCAATGTAAACTAGACTGTGTGAGTTTATATAATAATCACTAATTACGTGCTATTCCTATATACAGTTCACCTCTGTAATTCCACCAATAAGAAAGAAAAAAAGAAGCTTTCTTGGAGCAAAGGTTTGCTTTCAACGAGACAGGACAAAGCAACATCCAAGAAATGGAATAAAGAATATAAATCCAGAGAAGATCTTGATGTCTGTTTGTACTATGGAACTCCAATATCATACCAGCTCACTCGTTCAAACTTTTCTCTCTCCTCCACTCCCACCCCCTTCCCCTTCTAATCCTACCCAAACTACCCCGACCCCGATACCCTTTCTGGCAGGGTTCTTGTTTTCATAGTTGCTGCTCAACTCTTGTACTGCGTGCTATTTCCCTCGGGTTATATCCCATTCCAATGAGAGGAAACAAATTTCAAATTCCATTCCCCCCTCCCCTCCCCCCTTTCCTTTCTGACCTTGCCCCATCCTACCTCTCTTACTGCCCTCCCCACTTCCCCTCCCCCTCACCCCCAATATTTTGCTTACAAACTAATCTCATCTCGTCGATTAATCTCAACAACTTGCGATATGTAATCATTTTTAGAGTTTCTAATCTATTTTGAATAGATTTTTCTTTGAAATGTTGTATGACCGAGTTTTTTTATATAAGTAATAATAATAATATAAATAATAACCACTTTAATATAATGCTTAAATATAACTATATTCGGGTACTACTAAAATAATTATTAAGAACTACTTTATAAAATGTGTACGAAAAAAAAATAGGTACTGAAGGCTGAGATTTATTTTAACTATTAATTTCATTTATCTAAACATTTAAAATAAAATAAATGAAGAAAGAAAAATTAAATAGAGAAGAAAAATAAATAAACCCATCTACATATAATATATAAACTATATAGTATAAATATATTGACCCAAACCGTTACTCTCGCAATAGATTGGACATCTGATCATGAAAATATCGGGGTTCGAAGCCCGTATAGATATACTGAGGGTAGTGATTTTTCCTAATGGTTCTATATTCTCTCTCTACAAAAATGTGAGAGCAATTCCTTAACCTTCATTCTTCCTCTTACCAAACATATTAATGTAATTATTACACATGTGTGTAGCCTGAACGGGTATTTAGACGCGGTGGTAATAGCATCATTGTGAATATCTACCAAGTTTTAACTTAAATTAAAATTAAGGAAAGGATTTATTCGGAAATATATCGAAACCATAATTTTAAAAACCCATGTTTATTATTTTCCTCGTAGATTATGATATTTTAAACATAAAATAAATACATTTTTGTAACATCAATAAAGGCTATAAGAGAAAAAGCATACCTTAGCTTTAAATATAGAATTAATTTTATCTATTAAATAAGAGAAAAAACTATAAATAAATAGGCTACTAATTAGTTTTAAAATTCCTAACTTAATGCCTGCAGTAATTTATGTTTTTCAATAAGGTAGCTTGTTATAATATTTGTTTTAAGTATTGTTGGGTAAAAGCCTTTACGAGCATCCAAAATTAATTTCAAAATTAATTATATTAATGTCTTGGCGTTGCACCAGCTATATTGTTTTACATATTTCAAAACACTTGGAATAAGTAGAAATAGAATTCCTTCGTAACTATTCAAACCGCATTATTATACATCTTTGAAACAAATAATCAAAACTTCTCAAGCTTTCCTGATATTCATTTCCAAGTTATACAGACTCCCGTCCCCAGAAGACGATCTGGATCTCAAGTTTCGAGTTTGTTAGAGACGATCGTACCAGTTTATGTGGTGATACCAAGAATGAACAGAAATCACGTTGCAATCATCCCCTGCAGAGATTTCCAAAACTTCCCCCACCCGACCCCTCTCACTTATCTACCCTCGCCTACCCCTTTTTTTCCCGTTCACCACTGCTCCACCCGTTTCCCTGCTACCCGCACACTTGCTCCAGTCGTTCGTAAGAGATCACTCCTCCTCCCTATCCCTTAGCTTGGATAGAAGGCGATGTAAGTATCTTTCCGTCACTCTCCTTGCTTGTACAAGGGTGTCCAAAGGCTAAACACGAGAAATAGTACATCTTTAAACCTACTCCCCCCCGCCCCACCCCAAAGTGATATAGTGGAAATAGTACATCTCCCAACCACCCCAGCCCCCCTAAAAGTCGCAAAATGAAAATAGGAAATAGTTCATCTCCCAAACTTCCCCGCCCCCTAAAAGCGACAAAATTGAAATAATATATAGTACATCTCCCAAACTCCTGGCCCCCTGAAAGCGACCAAATTGAAATGGTATATAGTACATCTCCCAAACTCCTGGCCCCCTGAAAGCGACCAAATTGAAATAGTATATAGTACATCTCCCAAACTCCTGGCCCCCTGAAAGCGACCAAATTGAAATAGTATATAGTACATCTCCCAAACTCCTGGCCCCCTAAAAGCGACAAAATTGAAATAGTATATAGTACATCTCCCAAACTCTCCCCTCCCCCCAAAAGGAAGATGAGATGGAGGGAGCAAAAGAAAAATAGCCTTGTGAAGTTGTTCGTTGGCCTGTATGTATACATTTAATCTCCCTAAATTCCACAAATTGTAGTTAATCAACCCCAAACTTTATGTATTAGCTCTCTCCATTATTAATTTTTTAAAAAACCACTCAAATTTTTCAGTAATACCAACAGAGCGGCCACCGAATGCTGGTGAAGATAGTGTCAACTTAGATAGAGGATGTCATATGGTCATCACAACTGACCTGTTTTGGCCACTAATCTCAGTTTTCTAGACCAAAACCTCTACTTCTTTATTCAATTAACTCCTATTTTGTCCTCATTAAGTCTGAGTTGACGTTCCAAACCCACTGCTCCACAGAAAATATGGAGGCACTGGAGGTCAAACCCGGAACCTATGAATCTGTAACTAGGAACTCTTACCATTATACCATAAAAGTTGTCATAATATGTCTAATGAACTTCATTACTGATATCCTTGTGGCTAAATTATCGTAACCATTAAGAACTATTTTTTTAGCATAATGTGTTTGGATAATTTTATGTCAAAAAAGATTATCTTTGACTGTTCACATATTACCAATCATTTAAAAAAATAGCTTTATATTTTCACTTTCTGTTGTTAGTTGGTTCATAAAAATAATTGTAGTTTCTTATCAAGATAAAAACTCTTTTAAGAATAGATGAAGCCAATTTGTGTTATTAATTTTTGGTCTAATTTTTCCCCTTTAAATATCTTTGTTAATCGGATCTTTAAAAATAATCCCGTCCCTCCTCAAGTTATTGAAGTTACATAAAAATAGCTCGGTGACCAAATAACATTTAAATAAATGAATATGGTTATTTTAACTTGTTATTATTATTATTATTATTTTTAGCACCGCGTCTAACTACCCGTTCGGGTTGTACGCACTTACGTTAATGTGTAATGGTAGGGGGTATTGTGAGATGAAATGGAGGACCTACAGTTTAACGTGGGATCCAAACCACGGTGGAGGCCTGGCATTCCCCACATTCACAATTTGTCAGAGGTGAAGGAAGGGTTTGGTAATCAGATAAATCCGTGCCTGGACCGATGATTGAACCCCAGACCCCAGCACAGAAGTCCAACACCTTACCCCTAGACTGACAGATCACCTTTATGTAACATAGTTTTTTTGTAAATCGTAGTTCTATACAAATTAATAAAAGCAACAAAACGACAATACACTTTTGTTTATACCAAGTAATTTTTTGCCTTTCAGTTTACCTTTAGAGGTAGAAAGCTTGCCTTACACTTACCTCTATGGCTTCATGGTCTAAGGCGTCACTGTTGTGTTAGACTAGACTGGCGATGATAGGAAGAGCTCAGTTTGAATCTTGGTCAGGTGTACTGAGGGCTGTTTTTCAAAAAATGGTTTTCCACTATCACTCCACAAAAATGCAGGTACACTTCTTTTTAATATAGCCTTCCTCGTCCCTAAAACCATCAGCGTAGTTAGTACATAGGCGTATAACCTTAACGGATAGTTAGACGTGGGGCTAAAAAAAACTTACCTTATTTGACTCCGCTATGTCGCGGATTATAAAGTTGGATCAAAATTGCTCAGCACAGATATTAGTTCCAATTTTATTTTTAACTGAGGCTTACACATTCCCTCTCTTGTGTTAAATATCTTTCTTACTCTCCCATGGCCCGAGTGCCTCTATTTCAAACGACGCTTGCCAAAGGCAATACTTGAGAAGTCTTAAGTATCTGTCTTAGACTGATAGTTGAGGCCCTAATCTCCCCTAAAACTCAACCTCCCTCACCCTCCCTTCTTTATAAACTTGCCATCTACCCCCAACTACGACTCTGGTCTCAGTTGTTGGCCGCAAATTTGCGATGTTTTGCAAGAAACTAGTCGTCCCAACTTTGGGTTTTCGGTGAATTTACCCGCAGATGGAAGTTCTTATTGAATAACATTTCCAGGATCATAGGATCGTTGAACGTCTGTTTGGGATATTGTTGGAGGGAAACTGAGCGACGTTTGTCGTGTCTCTAAGTGACGATAGAAATTAAGCAAAAACACTTTTTTTTTAACAATAATTAAAATTCACACTATAAAATCAAACTACATTTCGGTTTTTTGCCAAGCATTTATTTACTATTTTTAATTTTCTTTTGTATTAAATCTGTATCTTATAAAATACTTCATTCTTATTATAACATTTTAAGTGTTTTTCTTTCGCGTGGTTTTTTAAATCAGAAATAAACAGATACATTTGTATTGAACATTAATGAATATAATATAATATAATTTTGTCAAAATGAAATGTACAATTTTACATTTAAAATCCCATCTTAATCTAATGAGTACTTTTTGAGTTTAATAGTAACAACCAAATAGACGGATTGACAATATTTCTAAAAATAGATTTGGTCTTTCTTTATCGTTTATATGATCTAGAGAAAAATATAAACGTCACAAAATATCAAATGTACAGATATACCTTAGAGTTAAATTATAATATGAATAGATACTACAAATAATTTGATTAATACCTAATATAAATGCTTGCAAGAGAGTTGGTTATATATATATATATATATATATATATATATATATTCAAGTGTTGATTCGTGTATGTAGTTTAAACAGTAGAGCATTTATCTATGTTTGTTTGAATACATTCTCTAAGATACCTACTTCATACTTCATTTTTTATAAATGTGTACTTAGTTACTATAAACAATTAGGTGACAATCTTGATTTATTTACTTAAACAAATATTTGTTATTATTTATACAGTTTAATTAAAACTTAGTTAGAATATCCCCAAGATAAAAGTTTTACAATTTATAACTTAAAATGATTAAAACAATTTCAAACTATTAGATGACATAAATAAATACAATTATTATCCTTCGTTCTCCAAGCCATCGTTCTACTCCTTAGAAAATACAAGAACCAAGTTTCAAGAACTACAAACTCTTAATAATCTGGATTCAGATAAACATAGTTATCTTTCTGTCCCGAAATAAAATAAAAAAAAACCCATCGTAAGCTCGTGAAACAATCAAACTCTAATTAAATTCCAAATACTTGGTCTAACCAATATTTCCTCTTCCAATCCCTTCTACTTTCCCCCCTACTCGCCTTTAACTCTCTTGGTGGTTATGGAAATTAAATTTTGCTATTTAAGGAAGAATCTTCGTAAAACCACTCAAAACCTCTCACTATTCATATCCCTCTACCCCTTCCCTACTCTCCCCCAATTTAGAATTTCTTCACAACTTTACCCTACTACATAATGAATTGCTATTCTTGCTTCTTTGCGCTTCGCCATTCCAATCCAAAAAAGTTCTACTACCACAAATTGTGCTGGTTAAGCAACTTTTGTTTCATCATACTATTTTTTTTTAAATGAATAGGAAGGTTTTGAAAATTATTTTATGTCTTATTGCAAGGGAAACATTTTATATCTAAAAGTCCTTCTACGATTTTTTTTTCTAGCTTAATTTTTTTTTTATTCACATTTTATCTTGTAAAGAAACCAATCCAATTTTGGTCTCGTGTTAAAGAGTTGAGCCTGCGTGACTTAAAAACGAAATATTCTACTTTATGGGTTTCCCCTTATCTTCATTCTAATAAGATTATAGCTTCATTTCTTCTTATATATTTGTATATTATATATACATTAATATGTTTGAATTTGCATTCTATCAAGGGACGATAAAATGCTACATTTTGTTCTATCTGAGAAGTATTTACTCGCTCCCGTGAACATGCAACCTATTTGCTATACTCATTTAGTCTGGATTGTTGATGACAAGCGGAGGTTGGGGTTTGAGTACCAGCTGGTTTTATCAATGTTTTTTTTCTCAAAATGATCTACCATTATTCCACCACCAAAATTTTGTTAAATAACCTTAGACTCCACTATATAGCATAATATATACATATGTATGTACACACACACACACACACACACACACATATATAT
>CABFOW010003104.1:51403-75466 GCA_902141385.1 Timema californicum | reverse complement strand
GGGGGGGGGGGGTGCGCCCACTATCCGCACCAACGGCACGAACGAAGACTTGGTTCGCGCAACTGCTCTCGAGCCAGAACGTGAGCTTCTCGTTTGCGTGCTAAAGGAAGTAATGTTTGCATTTATGCTATTGTTAGATTTGTTTCGTGTTTATAAGTGTGCTTTTGAGAGTGATATTTCACCGCATTATTTAAATATGGAAAGCGAGGAAGAATTTGTAGCTATTAGTTGCCTTTTAATTGAAGAGGGGAGAAGAAAATGTAGGAAACGACAATTCTGGGCTCACAACATCAACAGGAAAAGACTTATGTTTGGCCAATATCACACATTAATTCCTGATCTGATTGAAGATGACGCCAAAAATTCCGGACCACACTTGATTTTAATTCCCCCACCCGGAATTTCTGTCAAATGGCGGAACGGTGGAGAGTCCGTTGCCGGTGGTAGCCTATCGACGTAATGGGCTCATCTTGGTAACAAATAAAGCAACGAATTAGTTGTACTTTCCGTTCCTTCCTTGCGGTCCGTACGGTACCGACCGAATGGGCGCTTACCTTTAAGCAGGAAACCCTTTGCAACCGACGACACCCCCCGGCTCCGATCCACCCGCCACCGTTCAGCTCTATAGTGAACCCATTATGGCTGGCCAGAACGTCACGGTACCGGTCAAAATACTTCAGTTGCGATGGGCAGTTCATAGGAAGAGGAGTTTATTATAATTACAGCGGTTTGTGCAGAAGAAGAAGAAGAAGAGCGGGGAAAACTTGTTCCGTGGAAACAAAAATTCTGGGTGCACGATATATTTAAGAAAAGAAGTTCATCCGTACTCATATTTACACAAATAATACAATTAAAACACAAATCACAAACATTAACACAGTAAAAACAACAAATTGCACATGTGGTGTTAAGTGGCATGTGGTCAGGGCCGTACTCGACGGTTGCCTCGACCTACACAAATGCCCCCAAGAGAATTCTGTCCGGTGCGGAGCCTATACGTGCCGGGCGCCCACAGTGGGTTAGGTCCCATTGAAAAAATAGAACAAATTGATGGGTGCCGAGAGGTGCCATACCGTTGTAATGGGTTTGTGCTTGGATGCCAATGAAAGAAATAGAATGAGGGCGAATAAAATGGGCAGTTAATTCAGTGAGACCTATTACTAACACTTCCCCGATTCCACTAACGAGTATACACACTCTATTATTTGCGCCTGGACACCATTACGTGCATTTCAAAATTATATTTTTCTTCTTCCCGATTATATATATAAATATGTTTCGGCGGGATTTTTTAATCTACATCCTGGTAGGAAGATTTCTACCGGCCATTTCCGTGAATAAACAAAACGGCCTAAGTTGTAAAGGATTAAAAAAATGGTTGTACAAAAAAATTAAGACTTTTATTTATGACAATATAAGATTATTTCTAGAATTATTCAGGAATGTATGGTTTTTGTTTCAATATCTTTGAAACTCACCGAATTAAACTTAAACACTTTAACATGGAAAATCCTATCTCGACTTTCCGCTAAGTCACAGTTAGGAAAAACCCTTAAGCTTACAAACTCTTTATTACCATTTAAATATTGCTTATTTCAAGTGAATATAAAATTAGTTCTTACAAAATAATCGTTTCTGAATTGTATGTGTTTTGATTTTGTTTATTTTATCAATTGTGATTAATCCCACCAATGTTTTACTATTTATAACAGTGTTTTATCATGTTATTAATGCATTAATTGTATCAGTGATGCGCAACAAAAAGTCCCGGCTTAAATACTCATGTATAAATAACTTATCATGAAGTCAAGGTGACACTACGTGACAACTTGTTATTTTAAATATTTACATTTCAACTCTCAACCAAATTTCCATTCCAAACTTTCAACATTCCCCCTATTTCCATTTAAATGATATTATATGACACAATTGACACACAACGCAACAGTGAAGATAAACAATACCACGTCCGCAATACATTTATTTTATTGTGGTTTATTTTACCTATGATTATTAATTCTGCCATTGTTATAACGTTTTTAACAGTGATTTATCATTATCAATGTATTTGTGTGAGTGACGTGGAACAAAATATCCTGATTTCCACATACTTAGACGAAGTTGTGAATTATTTATTCCTTTCACTTATACGTAAAATTATTATCAGAAATAAAAGCCCCAATATTTTCTAAAATCATACAAGGCGAGCTTGATTGGCACTTTAGTCTGCGTGCCCCCCGATGCGGGTCGGTATTCCCTTCCAATCAGGTCCACTGGGGGGTATTTTTACCCTTGGATGATAACACAAAATCTCTAGGCAGATAATGGTGGATTTATTTAAAATCAACCCTCATCCCGTTTGCTCGGGTAGTTGAGAGAACAGCTCGGACGGGCAAAAGGACTCGCGGTACTAAACGGGCAAATTTATACTTTAAGGCAGAGGTCTTTAAATAGTGTTGGGCCTAAGTAGTATTGTAAAGTCACTCAGCGTGCCAACCAACCTATCCCACCCAAATAGTTATGTAGTAGGCTACAGCTCTTGAAACAAATGTAAGTTTATCTTGTAAAATGTAAATGTAACAATATATTTCTAAATCGAATAGGCTAACATTAAATAACTTATATTTCTTGAATATTACATTTTTTAAATATAAATCAGAAAAAAAAAATACACAAGCTATGTGTTCAGCAAAACGTAAGTTCTGAAAACATTATTTTGAAATTTTGAAACAAAACAACTGATTATTTAAAGATAAAATACGTTGTTATTAAAATTATTATTCACATAAATGGCTTTAATTAAATATGAAGGTTTCATATAATTTGTATTCAAATCACTCAGCATGCCATTGAAAACCGTTCCTCATGCCGTTGGCTGTCGACCCCTGCTTTAGGGGCTGAATATATTATAGTACTAAGTAGCTGCACTTATTTTAAGCTTGATTGTATTATGTACAACACCAATGAATGTAGAAACAACACACCTACACCGGTGGGAACTGAGATGAAGTATCGTCTTGTCTGGTTTGCCGACGACTGGAAGGTTGGTGTTAGAATTTTGGCCAAATGGACTGAGGTGTTTAAAAAATTATTTCCATCTCTTATTTCAATATTTCAAGCAAATTAGACTATCGTTCCTCTAAATTATACCGTCCACCTTCCCACCCCATTAGTTTAAATATAGGGTTAGCCAGAACAAAGGGTAAGACGTGCACCGGACCACACTCTTACCACTTATCTAAGAGGACAAGAATCTGAACTGATCCAATCTTACGGCTGATATCGATGCATGAATGCGTGTTACGATGCTTTCAGAAGATAGGCACGAGAATAATCTAAATCAGGCACCAACACCACATTATATAGGTCACACCATGATTTTAACTACATCTCTTCTGTGCTGGGGGTTCGGGGTTCGATCTTCGGTGCCGGCACAGATCTATCTGATTGCTAAACCCTTCCTTCACCTCTAACAAGACGTGTATTAATCACAACTTGTGAATGTGTGGAATTCCAGGCCTCCACCATGATTCAGATCCCACGTTAAGCTGTAGGTTCTCCAGTTCGTCTCACAATCACCATAACAGTACACATTAACGTAAGTGCGTACAACCCGAACGGGTAGTAGTACGCGTTGCGAAATAATAATAATAATAATAATAAAGCAATGGCAAACCTTCAATGGTTTCTATAGATATGTGCGATCACATTACTCTCCGGGGAGTCTGAGAGTCTTCAGTTAACCACTGATGATCAACCTCTCGCTTGTCCGAGCAGGACTTTGGGGCGTCCTCAGAATCCTCCTGGGTGTTTAAAATAGTTCCCAAGCCCCTGGTTAAAGAGGATTGGTAGGATCCGGCAGCTTGTCGTAGGATTGTGCAAGTCTCCACAAGTGGTTCTTGATACACGACATATCCAGATCTCGGTGTGGATTTCCATCGGAAACATACCTGGGTACGTCCACATTGATTCTCAGACCCCGGCTCTGGAATGTCTATATCTTGCCCATATGCCTTTTTTTAATCGCCGCGTCTTACTACCTGTTTGGGTTATTCGCTTATGTATTAGTTACGTTAATGGTTTTAGGGATTAGAAAGGCTATATTTAAAGAAAGTGTACCTACATAAAGAGAGACTAGAAAACCATTTAGGAAAAACAACCCTCAGTACACCCGACCAAAATTCGAACCTCGGGCTCCCCGTCATCTTCAGTGTACTCTATTTCGAGAGTAGCGCCCTAGACCATGTGGCCACCGAAGAAGGTAATGTATTCTTCATTTACCCTGAAAGGTAGTACATTTCCTTGACAGATTGCACTATGAGCCTTATCTAATACACTACGCCAATGTGAAAACGTGCAAACTAAGCTTGCTACTTTTCAGCGTAAAAGAAGTGTATCTACATGTCCACCACATACACCCTCTTCGAGGCACGCGTAGCCGACAATTGGCATAAACAACTGATCCAACCCTACTCAGTGTATTACTTTCTTTTATATTATTACTATTGTTATTAAAACTGATCCAATCCAGTCAAAGACAAGGGGCAGCAGGCTCCAGGTGTGCGTTAGCATGCTCTACTCTCATCAAATAGTCTGGTGATTGACTCTCGATAAGGTGTATTTAAACTGACGCCTTTCTTTTGAAAGTAGATTTTTCGACCCTCTCAATATCCAAACACAGGGTTTCACTTTAAAATCAACTTACTCACCCTGATCCCTTAAACTGTATAGTTTTGACTCCTTGGTCGACAGCACACTGATACTAAAGAATATTATTATTTTTTTACAAAACTTCTACTTTCGATTGTAAACTAGCTAAAAAAAATCTAAAAAGAAAAGTTAGGTTCTTGCAGATAAATTATTGTCTCGACAAACAAGAGCCCATTAATATAAAAAAGCAGTCGTTATTTTTTATTGAGCTCTTTTTTAATGACCCTACTTCAATTAAAAAAATCGTACTCAGTATTTAGAGGAGTGCTTCATATTATTTATAATAACATGTTTTGTGATAAATGCGCATAGGGATAACTTTATATAGGGTTGAGAACAGACGCCCATGGATTGCGATGAAGTCTCCGATAAACGCCACAGTCCACAATTCATGAAAAATAAATACATTAGCTCTCGAGATGACGTAATGGGCTGTTGAATCAATGAATCGTGTTCTTCTACTTTCCTTTCTCTTTCACTCCCTTCTATCGTTTGTCTATCCTTTATTTCATCCCTTTATTACAACGTACCCTTCAACTCCCCTGTATCTTCCACTCCACGTAACGCCCTGTTGTGTTCTGTCACAGTCGAGAGTGAAGAACGACAGACACGCAGAAATAGACAAAGATGAAGTTGGGGAGAGGGACTAAAAATAAAGGGTAAAAAACGAAACAAAATAGAGAGGAAAAGCGAACGACGGAAATAAATATATGGATGAGTAGTCGTAGTTAAAGAAGGCTTCAGACAGCTCTATATTAAAACAAGAGTAAAGCGGGACAAAGGGATAGGAGGTAAAATAAGAAAGAAAGCGATACTAAAATAAAAGTGAAGAGAAAAGCGTTATTTAAAAGAGTAACGCGGCAAAAAAAAAGTAGGGAGGTAAAGGAAGGAATGAGAAACAAAATGATAAAGCAAGATAGGTTGTGATGAGACAAACGAAATATGTGAACAAAGAGAGAAGGGAAAGAGGGACGTAGACGGTGGGTGAAGGGGGGAAGGAGGGAGGAGGGTAGAGAGATAAAATGGAGGCCACGATAAGTGGAGCACTAGCCGCGGCCATAGAATTCACAATGCAATATAAATCAAGGGGTTCTACACGGGCCGTCAGCTGCAATGAAAAGCTTGATGCAAGCCCAAAACCTTCATACAAGTATACGTCCCCTGCTAGGCTCTCCGGGGTCCAAACGTAACTGTTCCACTGGGTGTGACGATACATCTCTTCACAATAGGATCTCCCCTTTCACTCCACCCTCTCTACGTAGAGGGATTCAAACAATAGAGAGAGAGAGAAATAAAAATAAAGGCGTAAAATTCGTATATTGTTTAGTCTATTCAATAAACATTTAGTCCTATTTCAACAAGATTAGATTCGTGAGAGACCCGCACCAATGGGAATGCTGTCAAAAGGCGACGTCAATATTGTCTTGTCTGGCTCACCGGTGACGAGGTCGGTGTTCTAATCTAAGTCGGGTGGAGTGAGATGATCTATCTGTATTGGTTTTCTACTCTTCCTGCACGCAAATTCGGGTAAACTTCCTATAAATTATACCATTATCATCATCCCTAAACTTTAGTATAAATACGTGCGTAGTCCGGATGGGTAATAAGATGATGTGTACATAAATATTAGGTTTGATTGCCCCTATCAGTTATCCGTGATTTGGGCAAAGATAGAGGTGTGAGGATAATTAACCTTAAAGAAACGCACTAGCTTTCATCTGAATACACACTGTAAAAACAATGTGAGCGAAATCATCACCATTAGACACGGCCGGTTAACGAAGCCAGATCTTTAGGGTCGAAGTCCACAAAATTAATTTTGCATATTTCTTAATGTTCTTCTAGTATGGTTGCAAAAGGTTGGGGGGTCTGAACCCCCTTTTAAAATGATTGAACACTTCACGTATAGCATATTGAAAGCGTTAAAATTTAGTAAATTTTATATTATTATTAGCACCGCATCTTACTACCAGTTCGGGTTATACGCACTACGCTAACGTGTAATGGTAAGGTGATTGTCAGATGAAAATGAAAGATCTACATTTTAACGTGGAATCCAAACCACGGTGGAGGCCTGGAATTCCACACATTCACAGGTTGTGATTATTACACGTCTTCTCAGAGGTGAAGGAAGGGTTTGTCAATCAGATAAATCTGTGCCAGGACCGAGTATTGAACCCCGGACGCCCAGCAAAAAAGTCTGATACCTTACCTCTAGACCGCCAGGTCACCTAGAAAGCACTATAATTTTTAATTTTCACCTACACCCACATGCAATTAAGTAGTTCTATAAAAATTACACCTACATATAAGGTCAACTTTATAGTGTAACCTTTTCACCCCCTCTCCTTTTAGAGAAAATAGCATTTACTTTTGGAATTTAAAAATTTCATGTTATAATATTCATACCACATTACAATTTAAGAGCAATATTCTTATTGCATATTCGTTGCATGTCTTCTCTTGGCATAAGTTGGGAGTGGAATAATTTCAAGGGGCACGGAACTTCTGCATCTTCAAAATTGCACTCCACCTAATGGAAGAAAAAAGTTCTTACAGGTGAGTTGCCAAATACAAGCAGACTTCATTTCCGGCAAGAAACTTTGCCACTCTAGGAGTAAGTTAGTGTTGTTCTTCCTGAAACTGGTGGTGACATCACTATTCTAGAAAGAAAAGAAAAGGGTAAAAAAACCAACCCCACAATAGCAATAGTTTATCAACCACACCAAAGTTAAAACTATCTTGAGACAGTATAAATTGCGTGTTAATGACACTTTTGATTTAAAAAAATCCCTAGTAACACGCTCTAACCCAAATATTCGATGGTGTGCCGTATGGTAAGGTGACCTTTCGTCCCTAATTTTCAGGGACTTTCCTCAAAATAAGATAATGATTCTTTTCTTCAATTTGTTAAATAAATTAATGCAAATTTAAATATATATGTATTGAATAAAAATATTTTAGTAAAGTCGGTTGTTAAAAAGTGTATATTGTAGGTGACCTGGTAATCTAGGGGTAAGGTGTCAGACTTCTGTGCTAGGGGTGGACGGTTCAATCCTCGGTCCCGGAACATATTTATCTGATTACCAAACCCTTCCTTCACCTCTGACAGTACGTGTATTAATCACAACTTGTGAGTGTGTGGAATGCCAGGCCTCCACCGTGGTTCGTATTTCATGTTAAACTGTAGGTCCTCCATTTCATCTCACAATCACCCTACCATTACACATGAGCGTAAGTGCGTATAACCCGAACGGGTAATAATAATAATAATAATAAATGTATAATCTGTTAACATTGCATGCATTGATCACTTATATAATCTTTAACTATTGGTTCTTTTATCCCAGGTATTATTATTAGCATAATTTTATGAATTTACAACCAACTCGGATGATATCGGGAAATCGGTCATTTTACTCTTGTTTTATACATTGTCTTCTACAATATTGGTTAGCTTTGTCTTAATTTAATTACCGGCTGCATCCTGAACAATATTGGCTGTATAGTGCATTTATGTACTCGTAGTTCAGTGAGTAGACACGTTCTATACTTTCATACATTGTATTCCATCACTTTCATTATATACATAGCTAAATTTCATGGACTTAATTTATTGACACCGTCTAAAAACATGTTACACCCATTACTGTTTCCAGCCTGTGGCCTGGGTCAGTTTTTAAAGCATGCTAATATATTTTTCACTACTGGCCTACTACATAGTATGCCTTACAATATAACTTAAAATTAGGACTGGCAAAACATCTAGCTTCACCAATGATAAATTTTTCGGCCATGCCGAGAATTGAACCTGGGACCCTTATCTCAATAGGCAGACATGCTACCGACTGAGGTAAGGTGTAAAAATATGAATATAAAAAACATTACTAGGTGTATTAAGTACTGTACCATTTAAATGAATAAAACCAAAACCATCTCTAGCTACTACCAGTGATTTTAGAATGGCTGTCCTCAAATAAAGACAAGAAAAAAAAGGTCACTTTAGTGGCCAGGGATGGCAAATCTTTGACACGGGAAGAGATTTGGGTGGCATGTTGACACGAAAAAAAAAACCCCTCAAATAAAACCTTTCCTAACATGGTATTCAATACTTTGACATCCATGTCATTCAATGTCATATCCCAATAAACTTTTGAACATAATTTATTATATTTTTTTCACTGAATTTTCTGTTTTTTCTCTAGGTTATTGAAATTAATGCATATATTCTAAGACAACCACTATGGCAATTTAATAAAGTTCCATTCTTTAAAATTTAGGCATTATTAAAACAATTCAGTTTGACTTGAATTATTCACTATCCTACATTTCATGTTATTAAAAATTTTAGATTTTAAAATACTCATTAAAAAAAGTAAATAAGATGTGACACAATAGACTAGCTCAAAAATCAGTTAGTCCTTAAGTGGCACACTGATTGGAAAAGTTTTGTAATCCCTGTCTTAGCCTATAAAAGAGTTCCCGCAGTGTGCTTGTTCAGGATCGGTAGGTTTAATATTAAGGCTGAGTTTTTACGCATCATTAATTATGAATAGTGAATAGTGCATAGCTTACAGTGCACAGTTCACAATAAAAGTACAAGCAGTCATAATAAAACTAAATTATTAAATATTGATTTGTATAGATTTACATTTTTAGAAGTTATTCTAACACATTTTCTATTAAGTAGGGTCTTTAACAATACCTATTTATAGGGTTCTCTAGAAAAATGTTAGTCAAATTGTGCATATTGAGACATAGAATCAAGCTAATTTAAATAGTATCTGCTCTTTTTCATAATATTTTGTTCTTTCTTTGGTTCTAATTTTATTATTGTCATAAATATTAAAGTGACCTTCCTTTAAACAACAGATATGAAAATGTAGTACTTTACTTTTATTATTATATAGTAAAAATATTATATATTATACATCATTATTATTTAGTAAAACATAATATATTATCTATTTTTTTTAATACGAAAGTGTGTATTCTTGTCGATCCTCATATCGACCTATTTTATGGGTCTAAATAGACAAGTGAGGACTTAAATAGAAATATGTTGACCTGAAAACGTGCAACCTCTATTAACATTACAACAATGCTTACCGTAAGTCAAAAAGGTCACCCCTTCCGCCACTCCATCCTCCCCAGACGCATCTCTGGAACCACTGGAGCTATTGGGTAAAATCGTAACAAATAATGCTGTATATACTGAATTTTTCTCAAACACTTGGTCATTATGAATGCCTAATGTATATGTTATAAATTTTCAATTTTTACCCAAAACTACACACTCAACGTTGTTGCCGGTAAAAAAAAAGTTGCTAGATTTATAACAGCACTCTTGTCTCCACATTCCTGGTGACGAACCACAATAGAGTACTATATTCTCATAAGCGTCCTCCGAAATTAAAATGAGCGCATCTGGACCTCACTTTAACCACTCGGCCTAGGCCACAGACAAATAATATACCCAGACACTCAACCTCCACGTTAAAATGGTTGCGCTACTTTTGGCAGTTTGAGTCCTTCAACACTAGGATCGCTGCGGTTATTCCTATCATCACCCAGCAGTGACACTAGCGAAGCCCAGTGTTGAAGGACTCAAGCTGGAAATAGGAGCTCAGTGAAACCCACGTAAGGTTGAGCGTCTGTTTCTTACTTGTCAATGGCCTAGGTATTAATCACGGATAAAGTTTTCTCGTGTATTTTTTTAAATTTCACAGCGTCCTTATACCCATTCGGGATACCCGTATTTAATAATTTAATTTAGTCAAATTGGAGGTAGAGCTTAAAGTGTAATTATTCACATTCACGTGGATGGAGATTAGAAAATGTTTGAGGAAACACACTAATAGTACACTCTACTGTGATTTAAACCCTAACTTCTTCGTCACAGTAATCCAATCTCTTTAGCAGAGTGATGCCCAGAGAATACTACGACCGATGCGGTTTCCTCTCGTGTAGTATATAAAATAGTCCCTTTTTAATATAAAACAATATTGTCTCTTTTATTTCGCGCTCAATCGTTTGTTGTCAAGTAACTAACAGTCAGGGATTGTTTAGTGCCCTATTCATTCAACTCACCTGGGACATGATAACACTGCCCCCCTTACTCTCGGTCCCGCTGTGGGGTCAGGTGTTTGTCATTATTCCGGATACACATTTTAAAAGAGAACAATTTGTTTGGAAGTCCTCTTGGGGACATTGCAACTGGCTTAGTCGTGCAAATAACGGTGCGTTTGCGAATACTGCCGCTAGAGTCTGTTTTGGAATTTATTATAATGTGCAGTACATTACTCTAGTACTAGTCCAACAGCGATTCACTAGGGTAAAGAATACTAACATCCAATTTAGCTGTATATTTCACAAAAGGTTTAATTGGACTATGGTTGATTTAATATTTTGTATTTGACCTCACCACAACCCGCATCGGTGGGCTTGCAAATCAAAATGTCAGGCTTATCTAGTCTAGTTTGCCAGTGGTAGGGAGGTTCGTGTTCAATCCCTAGCTGAGTATAATGAGAGTTTTTTTCTTTCTAAATGGTTTCATATTCTCACATGCAATTCGATACAAGTATCTTTCCTCTAAATTCTACCTTCCTCATCCATCCTACATTAGAGTAAATAAAATGTGGATAGTCCACTTTGATTATAAAATGTGATTAAAATAAAGTAAATAAATTTGAAACACAAATTTACTTATTTATATACTATAAAAATGAATTACAGTAAGTTGATAGCGAGGTTTTTTGTTTTGTGAAAAAACATCCAATTCTTTTAATTACAAACCCAGAAGGAAATATTTGGTTCGTTTTGAGGGATACATTTTATACAAATGAAATAAATTAGTGGATAGAGTGATAAAAAATAGAAGGACAAACCCATAAAAAAAATTGAGCATAATTATTGTCATTTTGAGCTTCTGTCAAATGACAGAAAGGAACATAGTTTAGACTATACACTGTTGCCACTGGACAGAGAGGTAGAGGGTGTAAACCACACTAAGTACTGTACATGACGACACCTACCTAAACCAGAATGGAATGGGCAAGTTTCCTATGCGAGAACGGCCCATTCCATTCGAGTTTAGGTAGGTGTCGTCTTGTACTTAGTGTAGCGTCGTACTTGAGGCGTACTAAATTTGTCTATGAAACTGGCCCTAAGTCTCTAATATATCTTGTGTTGAACACACTATCACCAAAAATAAAATGGTTGTATATATTTAGTTGAAAAAATGACACCTAGATACGGGAATCGAGCCCCGTATCTTTACTCCAGCATTTTAATGCTTTATCACCAAGCTATGCAAATTCGTACCACATCTACATTCATTTTATAATTTATTACTCGCATTGGTTGTTGGGGGATGCGCCCCCAAACCGCCAGTGCGTTTTCTTTGCAAGTGGATGTAAACTAATGTAATTACAGCGCAGTTTTTTTGACAGGTCTTATCGTTTAGCCACAAAGACCTCCAATGAAAGGTCCGCACCGACTTTAAAGTTAGTTGCTCCACTATTCTGAATTTTTTTAGGGGGTTAAATTTTATTTTTTAACTTTTTGGAATTTTCTCGTCGGTTATAGGATAGAAGCTCTAAGTTTGCCAAATTTCAAGTTTCTAGCTCATTTGGAAGTGGGTAAACATTAATGTGTGTGAGTGAGCCAGCAATGTGGCTTTGTAGTTGTATTATTTGAAAATGTGAGCCTTGTAGTTATACAAGGGCGTGGGCTAGTTGTTTTATAATCATCAGACCGAGTCAAGGGCCTTAGGTTCCATTACGATGTTATTTTCTCAGTACTATATTAATTAATAAAATATGAGTATACCTGATCATGGGTCAGGTCTTGTGTAATTCATTGAAATAGCCTCTACTCTGACTTTATTGATATACCAAACGACGTATCATTGGACGGATGCATGGAGTGAGGTTTAAAAATGGTTTTACACTATCTTTCTAAGCAAATGGAGCTATATTTAATTTACAATTATATATTCCTCATCCCCAATCAATACCATTAATGTAAATATCCCAGATGGGATGCAAACATAAATATAGATTTAGGTTAACTTAAAACCTATGCAATTTTGAGATACTACCAGGATATTTTTAAATAAATCCATTCTTTTTATACTATTTTTTAATTAGCGCCGCGTCTTGCTACTCGTTCGGGTTGTAAGACTATGTACTAATTACACTAATGTGTTTGGAAGTTTGAAGGATGAACATAGATGAAGTGCACCAACATTTGCGTATCCCTGTCGGGATTCTAACATCTTTTCCCCTGTGAATTAGTAGTCCAAACTATTGTGAGAGATACGTCTTAGACCATTCGACCACTGAAGCGGGCCTTTTTCGTACTGAAAGTAGTTTTATTAATTAAAGCAAACAAACAAATTTAATACTATATTTTTAAAGGGAAGTAAAATAACCTTTTACTTGATTGATTAAATGCAGCATTACTAAGCTAAAACAAGTAATATTTTTATCCTACTTAAAACATTCAATTACAATAATTTGTATTATAGATATCTTTAACGGCTTCATGTGGGAGTTTATTTATCTGGAAAGAGAAATAACACATGGATAAATTTGATAAACACGGCTCTAGGGACGCTACAATAGCTACCACGGTATAAAAGATAGACTTAATAAATTTCTTTCTCGCTGGGAAAGAATGAGAGGGAAAATATTTTAGCCTTATGGAAAACTCGTTGTCCTTTATACCTATCGGAAAATAATGTATAAAAGTAACATACAGGATGGTATTACTGAAATAATAAATCGTTTGAACTAGATTTTAAAAAGCCTCCACCCTCAAAAGGTACTACAACAGACACAGTTTATAGCAAGCGTAAATATCCTCACAATGGCGATGTATTCCGGAGCGAAACACAAATATAGAGCAGTAACATTTCTATTTCAATTTTAAAACAGATATTTGTAGCACACACATTCCAAACGAACTACGTCCAGAGGGTTAAAAATGTTCATATATAATACTTTTACACACACTCCGAAATGGTGCGATGGGGTAAAGTTATTGTAATTAATGTAACATCACACAAGGGATAGTATAATACGTTTATAAATTAAATAGAACCATACACATACTAATTTAGATATAAATAAACGACTTCATGCAGCCACCCGCACTGGTCATCAAGCGGTATAAAGTGTCATAATCGCAATAGGTTAGATTGCCGATGACAGGGAGATCCGAGTTCGAAACCCATTTGGGTGTATTGGATATGGTTTTCCACTCTCCCTCTGCGCAAATGCGGATACATTTATTCCTAAACCAACCTTTTAAATCCATAGAACATTAATGTAATTAGTACGTATGCCTATAACCCGAACGGGAAGTAAGACGCGGCGATAACATATAAAATGATAATGTGGTAAAGGTTAGACTCTAGACCGGATGCATAGAGGATGATTTTCTACTCAAGATCTAAATTATCAGCGCCATTTTCCCATACTTACACTACACTACACTACAATACACTAATACTCGGGCATTTCCTCTAACTACCCTCTTCATCTACGTATAATGGATTAAGCCGTTATATAAAGTATTAAGCTTGAGAAATAAAAACTACATTAGGAGTTGGAAATTAAAATATTTGTTATTTGTTTATAGCTTTTAAGGCGATTATAAAATAATCAGGGCTATTTATGATTAAGGTTACCGTTACAGTGATCTTGTAATCATTCACCTGCATCGGTGGGCACGTGGTCGTTTAGTCTAGTTTCTCGGTGACGGGGAAGTCAGGGTTATAATTTGAGTCGAGTGTAAAAAAGATGTTCTTTCCCTAAATGGTTTCCCACTTTTCCTACACGAAAATTCGGTATATTTTATCCCAAATTCTACCTTACTCCTCAAGGCATATAGCCTGGACGAGTAATGAATTGCGGCGTACAAAAATAAAAGAAGAAAAAACACCAAGTTTCTTGTTAACCGTGAAACAAACATTATAAATAATCGCTGGTCTGTTGTGGATCAATACAAAGTATGTACTTAAAGTAAAGGAAATAATCTGCGGGCGAAACTAAACAACGTGTCTTGTGGCAAAGTCTGTAATATCTTAATACATTTCAGTAGTTTTCAAAACACATTTTAATTCGTGGCACAATATCTATACGTAACTTACATTTAAAAAATATATAAATATAGTTGATCGTTTGAAGTCAATTGTGTAACTTTGAAAAAATATATAGAATTGACAATATAGTAATCCAAATAGTGATACACAGTACATATATAGGACTCTAATTACAATAAATTGTAACCTATATCCGACACCTCAGCTCATTCAGTAGGAAGTACACCAGCATTAACGAAGATAGGTAAATCACTTTAATAAATATCATTTTGGAAACATACTCCCAGTGGACACACATCCGACATTTTAATCACAACCTACTCGTGACCGGAAAATAAGTATCTTGTGGGGCTTGACATATTGGAGCACAGATATGAATATATTGCTTAGTTAAAATATGTTTGAATACTATTTAAAATATATTAAATTTATTATATATAAACATTTGATTTGGATAGGTTAAGTTATGGAAAATCCGAAGCCTTACCTCAGTCTGTAGTATGTTTGTTTACTGAGCTAAGGGTCCCGGGCTCAATTCATGGCATGGCCTAAAAAAATGATCATTGGCAAAATGTGTGTTTACCCTTTCATAGTGATTAATTAACGGCCTAAGACTGGATGTTGTCTGTCCTAGTATTAAGTTAGATTATAAGGCACACGAAGCTGGGACAGTACTAGCAAGCCGGTAGTAGAAAATAAATATATGGCTTGGATAAAAAATTGACACAGGACTCAGGTTGGAAACAATAATGGATGTAAAGTAAAGGTTATGGAAGAAAGCAACGCTATACACTCAAGGTGGGATGTAGGGAGCGCGAGAACAGGTAAGTGTTTTGGAGGTTTTTATATTCAACATTTTGTTGGTAAAAATAAATTAAATATTGCTTCAATACAAACATAGAGTTTAAATTTCTTCATATGGTGATATCGACAATTGTTGGTGAATATATGTCAAGGTGTCCTGGAATTTAATTACAACTTTTTCAATTAATTAAAAAAGTTTGCCATCTAATGACCTAGAGGGCAGATTCTTAAGCACCAAAAATATTTTAAGATAGGTAGAAAAATAGGTATTTGAAATATGGGATCTATGCACCAGAATAAGCACTTATGGTAAAAATGTACACAATAAGCAATGTAAAATTGATTCTACTACCTATTATTTTATGATCTACAGCCAATTTTTTTTAGCACCACGTATCACTACTCGTTCAAGTTGTGCGCATTTGTACTAATTGCGTTTATATGTTAGGGGTTAGAAATGTGGAATTTAGAGGAAATGTATCCGCATTTGCGTGGAGGGAGAGTGAAAACAATTTGATACAAACACCTTAAGTACACCAGACCTAGATTAAAATCTCTATCTTCCCCTTCATCGATAGTCCAGTCTACAGCGAGAGTGACGCTTTAGTCCATTTGAACATTGACCACATGCGGTTAGTTACTAGATATTTATCTCTATTTAAATAATGAAATTGATCAAATTTTCAGATAAAAGGTTTTTATAATTTGAAAAGCCAAGTTCGACTTCGCACGGTGTCAAAGGACAAAATTTCACATTTGCCGTTTCCGAAGAAGTTGAACTGTTTTTCGTGCAGCGGCATGCTGTATACTCCCAAGATGTCTGCCACAGCTCTTATTGACCTCCACTCAATTTATGATCATTGGAAGCTATTTAACAAGTGCAGATTTTTAAACCTACTGCAGCTTACAGTTTCTAAGAAACTGGACTCTCTCTTTCAGCAAAAAATCCATACCGTAGGAAAAAGAAAGCCAAAGCCAAAATAGGCACGTTAAGGTTCTCAGTCTAAAATAGGCCAAAACCAACAGAATAGGCAGTTATAGGCACTATAAAATTAACATATTTTACTCGTAATAACATGAAATGCATATATATTTCAATTGCTTGTGTTTTATATCCAAAGGAAAGAAAAGGAAAATAGGCAAAATCCGGCCCCTACGACAGATATTCAAGAACTATTGATATCACCATGTGAACAAAGTGGTTTTTCACATGTGGTTTATCACTATTGGTTTTTCCTTCTCCTCTCCACTTTAAAGCGAGATAGCGTCTTCTATATTACTTTCCTCATCTGTTTCCCTTTTTACAAACCCCACTGTGTTTTACTATTCGTACGGGTCATACGTATATATATATATTAATAACGTTCATCTGTTAGGGATGAGGTAAGATATATTTAGAGGAAATGTGTTCATATTTGCGTGGAGGAAGAATAAAAAAAAACCATTTAAGATAAACCTCCCTCAGCACACACGGAGTGGATTTTGACGCCGACCTCCCTGACACCGGCCAAACAGATACAATGTACTGGATATTTAGACTATGTTACTATCGTTGCAGGTGTTAAATAATTAATTTATATTGTGTTGCAGGTGTTAAATCATTAATTTATATTGTGTTGCAGGTGTTAAATCATTAATTTATATTGTGTTTAACATACCTACAAATATAAAATGATGAAATAATCCAAGGGGAAGGAAATAAAAGTGTAACTTGGAAGAAAAGCACCCAGCAAAGAGAGAATGGAAAACACACATTAAGAAAGAGAATCTCAAAAGCCTATCTGGCTGGGATTTTAAGCCCGAGTTTATCGTGAAAGTTTGTCGAGAAAATTTTAGATCCTTATACCACTTGGTTCAAATCGGTTATTTATTTATAGACTTTAAACTTAACGTAGGGACGTAGGGAACTTGAATTAAGGGCAGTGTTTTTGCAATTTTTATAGAAATAGTTTTTGGCCAAAATAAATAAAATTTTGTTCCAGTAGAAACATAGTTTAATTTTATTCACATGATGATATCTACAGTTGTGGAATATCTGCTATGAGCTTAATAGTATTTAAAGATAAACTTTTTAAACGAAGAGAAAAAGTTGTCATTAAATTCCAGGACAACTTACACAGAAATTCAACAACTGTTGATATCACCAAATGAAGACGATTACATTATATGTTTCTACTCGAATAATATTTCAATTGGTTTAACCGAATAATGTTTTTGCTATAAAAACTGCAAAAAACACGGCCCTAGTTCGTTTTTCTTACACCCCCATCTTAAGTTTGAAATTCTGATGGAAACCATCCTTTTAAATTGCTAAAATAATCAGGGGACCTCTTTTCATAACTAATATTAATTTTTTTCTAGCATCGTGTCTTATTACCCGTTTAGGATATACGCTTATATTCTTAATGTGTTAGGGATGAATAAGATTGAATTTTAAGAAAGTGCGCCCACATTTGCGTGAATGAAGAGTGGAAAACCTTCTAGGAAAAATAAACCCTCAGTACACCACTAGACTAGGATTCAAGCCACGATATCCTCGTCATCGACAGTCTAGGCTATGCGTGAGTGATGCCCTAGAACATACGGCCACCGAAGCTGGTCTTAAATATTATGGTTTCCTATTAAAACTATTTTATGTGCTCCCACGTTGAAAAATGATACTGTATTCATACATGCGTTTAGTAACAATACAAAAAAAAAAACAATGATGTGAGCGCACAGCTGTTCTTTCCAAGTTTGATAGAAACATCTATGAGAATAAATTCACATTAGTATGTATGTATGCATGAAAATAAGTTATTTTTTCCATTAAAAGAATAAATACCGTTTGTGTGTGTGTGTGGGGGTGGGGGGTGGGGGTGGGGGTGGTGGTGGTGGTGTTAGTTTTAGAAACCTTTTATAAATCCTTTGTGTGAGAATTATTTAAGATAAACTATAGGTATGTTTGTAAACAAGTCATCGACAGTTTTAATAATGATACGACACTCATAAAATGGCACAAAATACTACGAAAAGACATAGTCTTCTTATTAATAAAAACAAAGGCAAGATGATTTTAAGTCACCAATCACCAATAAAAAAAAATAAAAAAATAAAACTAGAATCACCAAACACAGTTTCAAGGAATTCAATTACCTCAAATCCGTTGGCCTTTTATTTTTTAGCATCCTATCCTCTTTTCTTCATCCGATTGCTTCCAATTTTGTTTTTCCACGGTTTACGGTACGGGAATGAAACCTATTCCGTTTTTCCCTAAGTCAAGAAAGCTCCTTCCTTGCTCTGAATATATTTGACTCCTCTCAACGTATGGAGTCTCTTTCTTTTCCGTATTACGTCCTCTCTCCGACGAATCGCCGGGGTTTTCATACAAATTTACACCCACATTCACTTTCCATTGTATTTATATAGTTAGATATTTACACTCCTCATTTTATTTTGTGTGTGTGCGTTTCATATTACTACCTGTTCGGGCTATCCGCATATTAACAATAATTTGGTAGGAATGATGAAGGTAAAATTTGCTTAAAAGAAGATTAGAAAACTGGGACCTGGTGGTCTTTGGGTAAGCTGTCAGACTTCTGTGTTATGGATCCGGGGTTCGAATCCCGGCTCCAGCACAGATTTTCCTGATTAACAAATCCTTACTTCACCTCTGGCAAAGTGTATGCGTACACGCTTTGTGAATGTGTGAAATGTCAGGCCCCCCCCACCGTGGTTCGGAGCCCACGTTAAACTGTAAGTCCACCCAGCTTTCTATCATCATCATCATCATTCTCGCGCATCATCCTGTCATCTGGGGATAATGGAATCCGCCTTAATGGTGTCTCCATTTCAGAAATGAATTCTTCCATAATCCAGGTGAGCTCAGGTAAGATAAGGTCGAATGGCCAGATCTACAGTATCAACCCAATCCTCCAGACTAGAAAACCATTCAGGGAAAGACCATCATTATCAGTGTACCCGCCTGAGATTCAAACCCCAACTTCCTCATCACCAACAAATTAGACAAAAATAGACTGACGTCATATTCAGCGTGCCCATAGCTGAAGGTAGGTTGTACCAACACGTTACCATATTTAATCAAACAATAATATAGTCTAACTTCTAGAATGAATTGTTGTAGTAAAATTGACTTTAGAATCATGGCAAATGATAGGAGAAGATGTTTGTAAGTTAAGAATATGGTGCCTCTATTCTCGGTAGTAGCTATTGTGTGTTTGTTAAGGGTTCATCCTTTTAAACAGCTAGAACAATTCTTAGTTCAGGTAATACCCATATATTTTCCTTACTTTAATGGGATAGAGACGAAGAAGGAAGCATTTTGGGGGTAATTTACCAACATTTGCGTGGAAGGAGAGAAGAAAACCACTTAAGAAAAACCACCCTCAGTATACCCGACAGTGATTCTAGCCCCGATTTCCCCATCATCAGCAGGCCAGTATAACACGATGATGACGCCTTACACTGTTCGGCCACTGAAGTGGGTGGTGGGTATGGCTCTCTTATTTTTTAGCTAGTTTGTAAATAATCCATTAATAAATAAATTGCTCCAATGATAAACGTCTTACTAACCGTCCAAGCTAGCCATATATTTACACTAATGTGATAAGTAGGAGAAAAAGAGAATGTTAGAGGAATGGTATCCACATTTGTGAATAAAGAGAATGGTGATCCCATCACAGAATAAAGTGCATACTGCTGGAATTTGAATCCTGACCTCCCCATCACTCTGACTTCTTAAACCACGTGGGCACTTCTTTGTACATAATCATTATTAGTCAAATAATATAGATGCTAGAAGAAAGAAAACCCGTGTGAAGAAAGAAGACGAATTTCTGGACGCCATATTGTTATTTTCGTAGATGTTTAAACTATTAATTTATGTGTTTTAGTCCATCATATAATTTAAATAAGTGAAGTTCAATCAACCATGGTTTATTTGTTTTCTATTAAAACACTTTTTGAACTTACTGAAGATGTTATAAAAATTACAAATATATAATAATAATAATTTCATTTTTCTTTTCATTTTCCTTTAATTAATTACTAGTCAACAGTCAAGACCTCTCAATGGTCTAGCATTGAAGTTACAGAGAAACATAAATGGTTACAAATTACAAAATTAACAAATACATCAAGTTCATATACAAGTTATTAAAATAAACAAATTTAATAAAGCATAATAAGGAGGAAATCAAGAAAAAAATGATTCATGAATAATTAGAATTTTTAAGGAATAGTTTACTAAAAACCAGATAAATAGTTTTTAATGATATGGGCGTTCCTTAAATAACTATAATTTTGCTTCTTCTTTTATGGTAAAATTCAAATTATGGAAATTTAGATTTAGCCTGCTTATATAAATAAAAGGACGAGGGAACATATTTTCTAAGATTTACTGCTAGAAAATATTTTAGGATCTTTAGTAGAATGAAAGGGTATAGATAACAAACCCGTGTGTTTGAGGGAAGAAATTTTACTATTAAAAACGTTAAAAACAAAAATGGCATTTCAAGGGAGTCTTCGTGAGAAGAGAGTTTGAAGTCCTAAAAGGTTTCGAATTCTATTATAATCATTGTAAAAACAGTAAAAAAATCTAATATTTCATAGCAAGAAGCTGCGACGAATTTGAGATGAACACTTTTCAATCTGAGAGTCAGCTGAGGTAATAGAATTCCACACCAAGCTAGCATATTCTAATTTGGATCTGACCAAATCAAATTAAAAACTTATAATACAGTCAACTTTAGAGAATGACAAAGTGATATACTTAATAAGGTCAAATAATTTAAGAGAATGAGAAACGATATGACCAACATAAGAGTGAAAGTAGAGCTTCTGGTCTAATATAACACCAAGGTCATTAATATAAATACAGCGTTCAATAGTAACAGTACCAAGCTTAAAGAGAAAAACATCGGTGTGGTTTTGTTTGGGAAAGATATAGAAATAGCTTAGGACCTATTGATTGACATTTCATTTTTAGTAGTAGACCTTCGTATTATACCATTTATGTTTACAGTAGTCTCGTTAGTCCAAACTAATTGTGACCAAGTCCTATTCGGACTACAAGGTTTTCGGATTAAACGAAATATTTTCTATAATGTAAATTAAAAATTCACTGTAAGGTTTAATGAGTGTATTTTTGTGTGAGCTATTAACGAGCGCTGAGAGGCGGAGTCGGGGTGGGGTGAGTAACAGGTTCACTCCCTTACGACAAAAGAGACTTACTGAGTTTATGAACATGCCAAATTAATGAATAATTAACTGTTTTTAAGTACCGTAGAATATGCTATTTTCATCATTTTTGAAAGCAAAACAAACTGAGTGAATTAATAAATTGTTTCTTTTCTCTACTTTGTACTATTACAATAAATTTTGTTTTTAAATTAATTTGTTTTTTCTTCCTCTTTTGTTTGGATTAACAATATTTTTGGATTAGCGTACTGTGGATTGACGAGACTCTACTGTATTTGCAAATCTAAACAATCAGCAAACGAAATGATATTTTTAATAGTTTGAGACTATCAGCAAACAGTAAATAAATTGAAGATTGTATGTGCATTACTTACCAATGTCATTAATAAACACATTAAAAAGAAGAGGCCCTAAATTTCATCTTTGGGCTATACCCCAAGGGGCTTAGAGTTAAAGGGGCTAGACTCAATTTTGATGGTAAAAGTTTTATTTGCTCCTAAATCAATTTACATAGGAATTTGATAGGTTGAAATTAATAAGTTTTGAGAGAATTATACGGTGTCGACACAGATAAAAAACTTTAATTTAACCAAAATAAAGTGCATCAATTTGACCTTCAGTTGAGACCTGAGGGGCAACATGACTTAGACATTCTACTAAGTTGGTTGCAGTAGATTTGTTGTTTACAAAGCCATGTTGATTTTCATAAAGTCGGTTTTTCAGGTCAAGAAACATATGCTCATTTATTATTTTCTTAAATGCTTTAGCAAAAGTATTTGGTAGCGAAATAGGCCTATAATTACAAACGCTGGGTTTAGCACCTTTCTTATGTTCGGGAACGACCTTAGAAATTGCCCATCCTTCAAGGAATGTTTCCCTTGACAAACTAAGTTTCAAAATATAAATGCTAACACGGTATTGAAGATATTAGCACAAACTTTAACAATTAAACTTGGGATTCCATCCCAAGCACACCTGGATGAACTTAATTATTTTTGAATACTAAGATAAACAGCCGAGAAAGTAAAGTGGCTGGCATACACGGACACATCGGTTTCAATAATATAACAAGGCTTAGTTGGTAAAGCTTAGTCATACATACACTGAGCTGAAATATTATCAAAATTCATTTGTTATTTAAAGAGGATAATTAATAATGTTCCCATTAATTTTGAGGTCAGATGGAAAGGCTCTGTTTACATGATAATATTTAACATATTTCCTAAAGTCTTTGTGTTTGATATTGAGGTAATTTCTATTAATTTCACCCAGATAGCTCTATCAACAGGTAAAACTTCTTTAATTAATTTCTAATAGTGTGAACATAATAATAATAATATAAATTAACCCCATGCTTTGACAGAGGCGCTATCAATTTAGATAAGTACAAACTAACTTCATACACCTCAGGTTGGTCGGTAGCATATCTGCCTAGTAGGATAAGGGCCATGACTCGATCCCCGGCATAGTCGAAACATTAAATACCAGTAAAATTGGGACTTCCCCTTTAACAATAATTAGTTAAAAGTCAAGAGTGTTGTAATTATTTTACAACTAACTTAGTTTGTGAGTTGTGTACTGATCTATTCAATCAGTTTAGAAAGTGCACGTTAAATTCCTTAAAATAATATATATAATTAATATTTTACTAGGGATGTTTAATATGCACTTTCTAAATTGACTGGTTATACCAACACACGACTTAGAAACTAACTTGGTCTAGAACAGACACAACATCCTCAGGTCATTAATTTAATTAATTCATCATTGTAATTAGGCAAGCCCTAATTTCAACAATGTTTTTCCGAACATACTGGGAATTTAACCTGGGACCCTTAGTTCACTAGTCAGACACGTTACCTACTAAGCTAAGTTGCTGTAACTAGAATAATAATAATTATAATGATAAACAGATTAACTCGGAGGGTTACGGCCCACCTTAGTACGTCTAGCCCTGTTAAAATGGGATGAAGGGTGAAGGCGGGATCTTAAAGAGAAACGGTTAAGTTAACAGCAGGTGACGGGTGTGGCCCGTAAGATAAATTACTGTGCCACTAAAGCTACATCTTTCCACAGTTCCTCTACCCCCGTCATCCCAGCTAGTGTACCCTGCCAGCACACCTACCTACTACTCCTAACTACCTGCACGCATCCTTTACACCTTGCCAACGTCGCACCAGCGCTTGCAAAATCAAATTCAATATCCTAATTTCTCCTCTTCCCCCCCCCCCCCCCCCCCCCCC
>CABFOW010003104.1:19819-51106 GCA_902141385.1 Timema californicum | reverse complement strand
GTTTTCGGTTGTCGGTCCAGATAACGACGTAGGACGAGGCTCCCTCTTTATCCCTCTGCATAACCTCTCCAGTCTCTCTCTCTCTCTCTCTTTCGTCTGCGACACGTGAAACGTTGTCGAACTTTAAAGTCGTTATGCATCAGTTTCCAACCCCTTCCCTCTTCAGCCGCCGAGACCAGAGAATCGCTTCTTCCACTTCACTTTTCACTACCCCCCATTTCCAACCTTGGGTAAATTTATTTTGGTTGTGGTATTAGTGTTCACGATACAGCACTTATGTGAGTAATTAAAGACATCGTGGCTGGAGGAGGTAAAGATAGTGTACCGGGGAAAATGTTGTGGCAGGGCCAACTTTTCTCAAGGTCATCACGGTGCTGGAGGGGGGGGGGGGGGGGAATGCTCATAGAATGTGTGAAAGCTTTCTCGTTGTCAGGTGCCTCTGTTTTATAGAACAATTTTTTTTATCAATGCGTCTAACTCAAGAGCTATAATTAACGTCTTGCGGTGGGGATGTAGGGAACGGGAGAAAAGGTGTTATTGAAGTTTTTATATAAAACCTTTTTTTTTGCCAAAATAAATAACATATTGCTTCAGTACAAACATCGAGTTTAATTTCCTTTACATGGTGATATCAGCAATTATTGTTGAATTTATCTCAAGGGTGTTCTGAAATTTCTTGACAACTTTTTCTCTTTATTTAAAAGAGTTATTGTTTAGTGCCGCAATGCTTATGGCAGATATTCGACATCTGTTGATATCACCATGTGAAGAAAAACTGAGTTTGTATTGGAGCAATATTTTATTTATTTGGACAAATAAATAAAGTTTTTCTATAAAAACTGCCAAATTCGCTTAATTTCCATCTCCACCTTAGTAAGGATGCAAAGGTTTATAAGGAAATGACACCATTATTTGATTGGAGAGAGGTTAGAAAACCAAGTATGAAGCCTTTTCAAATAGAGTTCTAATGTTCACCTGCTTCCTGTACTCAGTTCTAATTAAAATAATAAATACTGTGGAGAGTAGGGAAATTCATTACTTATAATGTTCAGTTTTTGAATGTATATTCCGTTCACGATAGGTTTTTACCTGGATGACAGTTCTAAAATAATATGTTTAAGTTTTGGGTTGCCAACACTTGTATAAGATCACAGTTTTGTTTTAAATGTAAAGATCTTTAATTACCTGTTATATATTACATTTAAAATAACGTAAACTTAAATTTTCTCATACTATTTCATTTTTTTAGATAATTTCTTTTTGTCCAACTCGAAACAATATTTTAAACATATTTAAAAGTACTTATTTTTGGTTTTGGAACGTTATTGATTATGTTTAATATAGTGCACACATCAATACCTTTTAATACAGGCATCATATTTACTTGGAAAAGAGAACATTCTTGTCTTTTTTTTACGTAAAATAAATGATTTTATGATTATTTTATCATATTTTGAAACGTTTACCCGAATAAAATATTTTCATCAACTGGGTGTCGGCATCATTGTAAAAAACTTGTTTACCGTTATGTTCAATCATATGGTTTAGATTCGTAAGTCGCTATTTTGAAGCTATGTTCGCTAGAAGTTTTTGTGAGAGAGGTGTGAATATCTTTTTAAGTGGAATAAAACTATAAATAAATATTGTGTCCGACTTCAAATAAATATATAAATAGTATTGACTTAAATTAAAAAGCATGCTGGACAAACGGGTGCCCCTAGCTATTGGGTGCCGGATTATGGGTTTTTTACTGTACATGGAAGTAGGGGGGTAAACCACCTCCTCTCACTGTACTCTTAAGGTGGAATGGAAGGGAACGCATGTTAAGGTGCACAGTTTTTAAAATAGTTTTTATACTTTTCTAGGGCATAGTAGAATTTCAACAGTGCTTTTTCATTATATTTAAAAAAAGTTTTTGTTTAAATGCCATGATGCCCATGACAAACATTCAAGACCTGTTGAGATTACTATGCTAAATGCAATTTCTGAAACAAATTTGATTTATTTTGTGCAAAAAAGGATTTTTTCCATACAAACTGTAAAAAATAGGACCTTAACTATTGTTTCTTTTAATACCACCTCAATACGTCAGGTAAAAGTTGAACCCCAGCCTCTAAGGCAGATGCACCGTGTAGTGACCAATTGTGTCAGTTTGTTCGCGGCCGACTTGGCTTGTATTGTTCTGAGTATTCTAATTAACAAATGTTCCGACAGGAATTACGACCCCTCGCTGAATCTGTTCCGACACTCTAATCTGCGTGTTTCTATCGTGACATAGAGCTTTACGGATATGATTTATTTGTCCCTTCCTCCGTGGAAAAGTGGGTAGAGTGCTCTTCCACAAGTCAAGAAGACCCTGGTTAATTTCCGATTGCTTCTGACGGAGATATTTGTGTACAAATTTATCCCGCTCTTCTATTAGTAAACTTATATCCGTTAGGAAGTTCTGTTTTCTTCCATCGCCGCGTCTTACTACCTTAATTTACAGCCCTTACTTTTTACAGCCTGGGTCAGTTTTTTATTCAAGTCATATATTTTTCCACTACCAGCTGGCTAGGCCTGTCGTAACTCACATGGAATAATCTAACTTAAGACTAGGATGGACACAACATTCAGTCCCTGGGCCGTTAATTCATCACAGTAAAAGAGTAAACTCATATTTCATCAATGATAAATTTTCAACCATACCGGAAATTGAACCCGGAACTCTTAGCTCAGTAGGCAGGCACTCTACCGGCTGAGCTAAGTTATCAAACTCTTACTACCATATATGATTTTTAATAACGCTAATTAGCTAAGAGTGAAGAAGGTCAAAATTATTAGTATTTTTATCCGAATTTATGAGGTGGGTGAATAGGAAATCAATTGGGAAAAATACACGCAAGTGGGAATCAAACTTTGACCTTCCCGTCAACGGTAAACTGAATTATATGAGCTTCACATTTAGTCTACATTTCCATCAATGCAGGTAGACGTAGTATTCTATGTTAAGCTAGTAGCCTATAACTCGTGTTCTGATACATTCTGTGTTTAGAAAGTGAACTTTAAATACTAGGATAGAATTAGTTCAAGTAACATATACATATCTTTTTTTTACGCATTTTTAGCTCACCTCGGGGAGGTAGTTAGCTAACGCGCTAGTTTCGTGTTGAGCTAGACTGTCGAGGACAGGGAGATCCAGGTTTGAATCTCACTCGGGTGAACTGGGAGTGGTTTTCCCTAAATGGTTGTCCACTCTCCCTCCATGCAAATGTGGGTTCACTTCCTCTATATTCAACCTTTCCTATTCCTAACCCATTAGTGTAATTAGTACTTAAGCGTTTAACCCGAACGGGTAGTAAGATGCGGTGCTAAGTTTTATTATTATTGTTATTATTATTACACATTTTTAAACCATGTAAATGGACCTGAGGGTTAGATTTTACAATAAGATGAACGCAAATATATGAATACTTTACATTAGTTGGCAAAGAGGCCGATTAAAATTCCATTGGACCATAGTTGGTCAATATGTAGGGTCAAAATTAATTTGGTATTTGGGGTCTAGTATTGGTGAAATTTCTGGCACGGTCTTCTTCAGTAGATGACTTTGGTCCGAATCTCGATGGGGTTAAAATATTGTCCTCACAGCATAATTTGCAGCTGCTTGATCCAAGGTGCTATCCAACCTTTTAAAATTGGAAAAAATATACTTGCGATTTGGATAAATACGTAATAATTTTCAAAGTGGTTTTTCAACCGTAAGAAACATTCCAAGCTATCGTGAACCAACTATGTCACCGAAACAGGTGTCCACGCGCACTAAGGTTTTAGTTTTGTGCTTGGTCTGTATTACCAGGTAGGGGACGTTAGGAATTTAAATCCCGACCGGGTCAACTGAGGTGTCTGTACGCAAACATGACTTGAGCTCATTTAATATAAATTATACTGTTCTTATCCCTACACCATTAGTGAAAGTAGAAGAATAACCAAGACGTATCTATTATTATTATTATTATTATTATTATTATTATTATTATTATTACCGCGTCTTACTACCCGTTCGGGTTATACGCACTTACGCTAATGTGTAATGGTAGGGTGATTGTGAGATGAAATGGAGGACCTACAGTTTAACGTGGAATCCGAACCACGGTGGAGACCTGGCATTCCTCACATTCACAAGATGTCTTGTCAGAGGTGAAGGAAGGATTTGGTAATCAGATAAATCTTTGCCGGGACCGGGGATTGAACCCCGGCCGCCAGCATAGAAGTCTGACACCTTACCCCTAGACCACCAGGTCACCAAGACGTATCTATATTAAAATGCAGTAAATATAAACAATAAGGTTCGTCAGGACATTGCTTTTTGAATTGACCTAAGTATTGTTTTATCAGATGACTTCACTAATATAGATCTTGTGTTGAGTTTTATTTTCCAAACGGATATTTTCAGCCCTAAGTAAATCTTTTTGACTATGGTAATTTTTTATTGCCTTATTTACCCAATATTTTTTGACTATAATTCATCTGTATAGCTTTGCCATGATGGAAAGATCGAGATTTGAATTTTGGCAGGCTGCACATCTAATTTATTATTGTGACTCTCCCAAATCCTGTTGGTGTATTCCCTCTATAATCCCTTACTCACCCTTATGCTTGAATTAAAACTTTAATAACCATGTCGTCAAAAGAAATAACTAAAAATGATTGTACAATTTTAATGATAATTTCTGTTTAGCCATTGTATTTTAATTCGCCTTAACTATGAACATCGTATTAATGCACGTTTAAACCTCAATAATAACATCATCTATAAACTAAGCTACATCTTATAATCTAGTTAAATGTTTAAAAATTATACATTAAATACCCAAAGTAAAAATTAATAGCTCTTTGCCCATACAAATTAACTTGTTTTTTCTGATTGACCAATCCTTCCTTCACCTCTGACAAGATTTGTATTAATAACAACTTGTGAATGTGTGGAATGCCATGTCTCCACCGTGGTTCGGATACCACGTTAAACTGTAGGTCCTCCATTTAATCTCACAATCACCCTAACATTACACATTAGCGTAAGCGCATATAACCCGAACGGGTAGTAAGACATTGGGTTAAAACACGTTTAAAGTTGACGTACGAATAAACTATTTTTAAAAACATACTTGTAAAGATTATATGTTGAATTGATTCGCTGATTAAAAAAAATATTTGACCCCTTTAACTATTTGTTATAAAGGAGTTACAATAATATGCGTGTGACTCGAAAGGATAGGGAGGCTGGTGTAGAAAAACCAAAACCTGTTTATGAAAGACATGTCTATCCATAATCTAACAAACATTTATCTCAAGGGTCTTGGGTTGGATCTAGACCACTCTAAGAGTTAATTGAAATTCATCCAGATCATCCTATTTATTTATATTATAGATTTGAGATCACTTAAAGCCATTTCTCTAAAGCAGGCATGTCACACTTGCAGACTGTGGGCCGCATGTGACCCGATCCATGATTTTGTTCTTCTCGCGGAACATTTGATGAACCAACATACAGAGTGGGCCCGATTCGTCTTTTTATAAACGTTGTAGGAATAAAACATTTGAGTTTATCACATTTGTTAGTTATTGGTCACTATTTGGTGGGATCTGGCAAGTGAAGTTGGCGTATCAAATTTTACTCATTACTCACCAAAGATCTTTCCCCGAAAAATGGTTAAATGCGCACCAAACACGTGCAATATTTGTCAACATACAGGCGTGTTTTGGCTCATGAAAAGGAACAAACATCCGAGCAATCACATTTATCGACATGCATTTGTCATCTATTTTGAACGTGACTTTAACAGGAAATCTACCCGCCTCGGTGGCGTAGTTAGCTAACGCGCTAGTTTCGTGTTGAACTTGACTACTGAGTACTGGGAGATTGAGGTTAAAATCTTGTTCGGGTGAATTGGGGGTGGTTTTTCCTAAATGGGTTTCCATTCACCCTCCACGCAAATGAGGGTTCAATCCCTCTAAATTCAATTCAATTGCTGATTTGCGTAGTTAGTACTTAAGCGTATAACGCAAACGTGTAGTAAGACGCGATGCCAAATAATTAATTAATTAACATGCGATCTAAGCCACCCAATCACACACTTGATACAAATATAAAATTTCAAATTTTTGGCCAAAATAATAGGATAATTCTCAACATTTTATGTAATATTAATCTTACTTTTGTTATAGCAAGGATTTTAATATTGAGATTTTTCCTTTTAAGATGGTGACAATTGTGAACTTTCGTCTCCTCTCATTATTTTCAATTTTCAATGTGGCCCTTACTGTAAAACGAGTTTTACACGCCTGGTCTAAAGCGTAAAGAGTTAGAGATAAATCCTACGCACTGAACAAACTACCCCCACCCAGCCTATAGTTGACGGATATAGTAGATAGACCGGTAGGCTATAAAATAAAAGTAAAAATATTTAAAAGTGGAGTTCACCCATGTGAGCTCTTCCGGCTCACCAAAAATTGACGGTTAAATAAAGACGTAATAAAATATGCGCTACTCAAATTTATGTTAATCGTATTCCAGCGAGTGGATACGTCAGCCGATATATATCGATTTTTGTGGTCGCCAAACATAGATAGCTGTATCGCTCAGAGTCCATTTAGTGGAATCCAGATTGTGGCGTAATTTCTTTCGTTTATTTTCTATCACATGTTTCAATATACGAGGTATAAAGAAAGTCTTGTAATAGTGGAAATATCTAACTTGAAATTTAAACTGGGGCCTATGTGCATATTTACACTAATGGTGTAAGAACGAGGGAAGTAGAATTGATGGAAAATGCAGGTCTACTCGCCTTTAAGAAGAAGGAAAGTGAGAACCCTTTTAGATGGGGAGGAGGGGGGGAACAAACACCAGCTTAAAACACCTTGCCGGGACTCGAACCCCGAATTTATCGTCACAGTAAAACCAGAAAAGACAAGATTTACACTTAGCTTTGTTTTCACCCGCGTGAAATATTTTTTAGTTAAATCAAATTTATTGAATTGTTTGAAAAAATGACTTTGAGACTTTTTATATGTGTTAATGTATGTTCGTGAATTTGACCAGTTAATTAATCTGACACATTTTTACCCGTTCCGTAAACTGGCCTCTCCTGATGAACATTTCACTAACTGGGCAACAAATAGTCCATTTCATGAATTGTGCAGCGCTTATGCTGTCTATTTCATGAAATGGGCAGTTCCAATCGTTAGATATTTTATGAACTGAACGAGTTTTGGCCCGATCCGTGAAATGAACACGTACAGATCATGTTTTGCCTTTAAGTTAACTTAACTTTTAATCTTTATAATGGAAGGTTAGGTTAGGTTGTGTTGGGTTATTTTAATATCTTAAAATAACATTTCTGTTAAGCTTGTAGCAAATAGTGCAATAAGTTCCAGTTCATGAAATGGGCATAAGTTAGTGCAATTTTCGCCCAGTTCGTAAAATAGTCAGTTGAACTAATATAGTACGAGTATAGCATGCAGTTAACGAAAATAAACGGTGACATTCTCCCAATTATAGAAATTTGTAGTTTTACTATTGAAGCCTAACATAATATTATGTACTCAATAAGCAAGCACACCTTGTAAGACACTTCAAATCTCGCAGGAATAATGTTTTTCTTAACTTTTTTTTCTCGTAAATTGTGGGAATAACATATTGAACTAACATATTTTGTCCTAAAAACATTTTATCTTCAACAATCGTGACTTCGATGAGAAGTTGCAAATAATAAAATTAGTATATTTTATTATCTTCCCTCATTTAAAAATTTCAGGATTTGGTTTGTCAAAAGAGTAATAGTGCCAAGAAACCACTAGGGCTATTTTGGCTATTTTTTACTAGAGTTATTTAACGTAGACGTTCATAGGTTTTTTTTACTGAGTTTTAGTAGTAGTAAATTTGGGATTAGCTTTTATTCAATTATTTATATTATTTTATTGAGTGAGCATTGATTAGCTTTCATTCTTGTTCAGTTGTAATAACTTAATTAATTGATTGAATATAAATAATTTATAATATTTGCTTATGCCAACTTTAATAACTAATTATAAATTATATAGTGAAGCCAATATACACCCTGATTTTGATGAGAAGAACAGTAGAGAAAATTCAAACATATTTGTTTGTGCGGCTAACATTGATAACATTTTACTGTATTATTTGTGTTCTTCTGTAGGTATTGATAATATCTAACAAAAATGACAGCTGCAGATAACATAACTTGATGTATGGATATATTAAAAAATTGTTTTAGTAACTTTAGTAACTTACTTCTACTGTTCTTCCTACAAAATCATACTTTACATGAAGATGCTAATATCAATATTTTTTATTTTACTAACTCGAAATAAAGTTTTTGGTTAAATAAACTAGTAATTTTCAAAGCTATAAATAAAGTCTAATCTTAAAGCTTTAGCAGTTTAAGGATTATCTACTATTTTAGATTTACATTATAAAATAATTTTATTGACTACAAAGCCATCTGGCAAAAAATGGTTTTAATTATCCTCATCTATAAATTTACAATTTCCTATCTATTACTCAGCCATTTTACCACGACGATGATTATTCTCTACTAATCACTAATGTAATATAAAGAAGAGAAAATCTACCCGTGTTTGCGTAGAGGGAAATTGAGAAACAATTTGGAGACAGAAAACTTCAGTATATATACCTAGCCGCGATTCAAACCACGGCTTCCTATCATGAAGAAAATAAAATTTACGAAAATGCCACCATTTCCCACAGCCCCACTGATGCGAATTTGAATTAACTGATTATTTCTAATTATGTTTTCCAAACTAACCTAATTATAAAACATAAATCTACACAACATCCGATAATTCATCACTGTTAAAGTGAAAATGCCAAATTTATAGATTTTAATGTCATTTTGGGAATTTAACTAGGGGAATTTGACTCACAAGGAGGAAAAAGATAATCCCTCATCAACTATCCACTGAACATTCCCACCACACATACACACTTGGGGGATTAAAGTAGGATTTTGATAGAGAGGACCTTTTAGAAAATATAAACTTTTTTACCATAAACATTGTTAGACTGAAGTAAGACTCGATGCAAAAAATATCTTTAATAGTATTTGTCTATTTTATTAGTGTTATCTTTGGTTAGTGATAGTATCTATCAAAAGTGACAGATGCTAACATGACTTAAGGCATGAATACGCGAAAGAAAATCTAGCAAATCTTCTAGACCTGCTTCAGTGGACGAATGGTCTAAGGCGTCACTCTCGTGGTGGACTGGACTGCTGAAGACGGGGAGACTGGTGTTCAAATCTCGGTTGGGTCTACTGTGGTTAATTTTTTAAAATGACTTCCCACTCTCATTACACGCAAATGTGGGTAGATTTGGCTACCTATAAAATGCTTGCTTTCTCATCTCAACCCAATTAGAGTAATTATCATATATTCATATAGCCTGAACAGGTAGTTAGACGTGGTGATTAAAAAACTTTCCTAGCTGTCATTTTTGGCTCACCATATAAAAATTGGGCTGAAGTTTGTTTTTTGCGTAAGTATTCTTATTGTAGGTAAATTTTGTAAGTGATAAAGTTTGTGTAATGTTATTTTGGAACAATTAAAAAATGCTTTGAACATGGATGTGGCATGCACATGACTTTTCGCAAATCCTCCCGCAACAAATCGCAAGCGGACAGTATGTTTGTGTTCCAAAATCCCACGTGCGAATGTGGACCGAATGTAGTGGATTAGTGCCCCGGTTGGTTTTTGCCCCGATGTTCACCACTGCACCAAATGAGATGCAAAGCTGCTTTGTTGATAATTATCCAAAGTTTTGGTTTCAGGCACTAGAATGTGGACATACTGTACAGGTGAATGAATAAACAAATGCCGGAAGGATCAAAAATATTATAATATTTGTCATATTTTTTTTTTAATGTTTTCGTTTGTAAATTTAAAAATATAAAAAGAGCAAAGTTCTCATTTTACCCCTAATGGGAAACGCAATAACACCACCACAGGTTAGGTATATTATTTTCTATCAATAGTTCAAAATTGAGCTCAACTATTGAAGATTTGGCTTACACGGTTGATGCTCTTTCAAATCTGTCTGTCCCAGGGGTTCAATCGACGATTGCTATATTTAAAACATATACACATGTTATTCAGCTTCATTTACATGTATGGCTTACCAAGTTCATAACAGTGGCCTTAATTGTATGTAAACATGAATAATTTTTCAAGTCCCCCTAAACAAAGATAAGCCATGCATTTTTTTCTAATTTTTTATATTAATATATTTGACACAATAATGAGCTACCAACTGTTTACTCTAGGAGATGAGGACGCAATATAAGAGGAAATGCACCCTTATTATAGGAAAGAAGGACTAAAAAAATAACACCGAGAAATTAAGCACTTCAATTAAAAAAACAAAACAACCATTGCATCTTTCTTAGACTCGAGTTCGGACCTTCCTGTTATCAATGACCAAGGGCAATGAAAGGCTAGGTTTTATTTCCAATATTTTTGATCAAATCTTATTTTAAATATTCATCATTTTATTTAGAAACATAGTTTATATAGTTTTCAATCTGTTTAAAAAATATTTGACTGGTCTTCACTAACACCTTTAATCAACTACTGACAGACTTGTGAATAAAATTATAAAGCAGACCTATTTACAGGGGATTTGGATTATTTAAATTTAGCCTCAAGCAACAGGAAACTACGATATTTAAAAACAATAAATTTACAATTCTAATTTAATAAAAATTATTAAGTTTATCGTATATACTTGATTTTTATCAATCGAACGAATTCAATGTCGAATATAGAATTAAATAATGGTAGCGTTATATTTAGTAAAAGGTTTCGTTTTGGACTAAACGATCTTATTGGGTTACAAAACTAATCATGGCGAGCGAATCTGAAGCTAAGATCAGCCCATACGATCCAGTTTTTAGGCGAAGGACCTTATCTGACAGCTAAAAGTGTTTATATTTATACTCTCACCTATTCATACGTCAAGTAATGTGATCTGAAATCCGTCCCTTTTGATATATATCATCAATACCTATAAAAAACGTTAATAATGTAGTACATTTTTTTATCAATGTTGGTCGAAAAAGCAGAAATTTGTTTTTTCCAACAAGTCTTTCCTTTGAAAATTGGACTGTATTTGTATGTTTATATAATAATTTCTCTAAATAATTCAAAGGAAAAAAATATACTTTGTTTTTTGTTTAAAAAAGTTGACAAAATATTGAAATAATTATTTAGGGATGAATATGGGCAATTCTATTCGCGTGTCTATGTGTATCTTTTCAACTGTATTTTCATGGGTAAACAAGTTGAACCCAAACTGGTTTTAACTGGTCCAATATTTGTTCTAGCTTACACAGTCAATTCTAGAGTCACAATATGGAGTTGCACACGTACCTAAAAATCAGTTTGTAGAGGCCTATTAACTTAACTAGTTCGTTGTGTTCCAACATATTTTAACGATTTATAAAACATGGTAAATGGCACATCTTTACTAACTAATTAATTATAAATAATTTTTAATAGCTTCTTCGGTAGCTGCATGGTCTAAGGCGTCATTCTCGTTTTGGCCTAGGCTTCCGATGACAGGGAGATTGGGATTCAGATTCCGGTTGATTTTTTCCAAAAATGTTTTCCACTCTCACTCCAAGAAAATGTGGGTACACTTCCTCTAAATTCAACCTTTATAATTCCGAACACATTAACGCAATTAGTACACAGGTATATAACCTGAACAGGTAGTAAGATACGGTGTTGATTTTTTAATAATGGCGTCTAACTATTTTTCGGGAAATACGCATATTGACACAAACGAGAGTGAGGAGGAAGGTAAAATTTAGTGTCAGTGTACCATAATCTTCTTAGAACGAGGGTGGGAAACAATCTGTGAAAAACATTACTTCATTATACCTGACAGGAATTCAAAACAAGACCTTCCCGTCACCAGAAAATCAAACCAGATAAGGTTGACGCCTTAACCTACATGCCCACTGATGTGGAATAAGTGATTATTGCATACAGTCACCATATTATTATATAAATATCACATTTAAACCTTGATCCTTAGCTACCAGCTACCCTTTGTAGATGTGCTGATTATTGTCTTCGTGAATGCTATGGGATGCTATCTAATTGGAGAAGTTTGTGTGATCAAACTTTCCTCAAGTTGACTTTTAGCAAGACGGAGTGATTAGTAGTTACAAAGTGTCAATTACTGCTTCATTAGTCGATATAGACCCCCCCCCTCGCTTCTACCTTTTTCCATGAATAACTTGCAAAGAGGATGACGTAAACCTCAAAGTGACATTTATATCTTCAGTCATTGACGTTAAATAAGGCGAGGAGTGTATCACTTGCGCTACAACGTAATCCCCCGCCCCCCATCTCAATATAGGATTAACGAGAGAGCTACACTATTATTAGAAGTACGATATGATGTATTTGTGCTCACTAGTAGCGACCCAGCACCAACTTAATTAGAACGAAGACAATCTCAGCAACCATATCCCTTAATGCTGCAGGAATATTCCGTGAAAGGTAAAGTACCTACTCTAAAACAGTTTTGTCCCGGTCACAAATTGATATACGGAACCCTTAGATAAGTAGGAAATGTTTTGTAATCTGGGCTAAAGTGTCGGACAATTTAAAAAAAATATGATTGGAATATCAAAATGAAAAAAAAGACTTTTTTTTTAAAAAAAAGAAGAGGGTTTTCAACCTATCACCACTTTCCGTTAAACACACGGCTATAGTTACACATGTCTGATATTTTAATTAGCATATCATAAGGAATCCCATGTAACGCTCAACCCTAGTGTCATAAGCTTAATACAAAAGTTTTTACCCAATACAATCCCCTATAAATAAACTCCAAATTATTTAAGACATCGCATCACCTAGGAATAGAATTTTATCTTTGAGATTTTCAACCTCTCATTTGACTAAAAATAAATAATAAAAACGTTAAAAAGTATTCTTTTATTAAAATGAAATATTACTGAATATTGGCTATTACGATTAACACAAAGTTTTTTAAAGACTTTATCTAAGGGAATGGGAATATTTATGGCAGCCGCTAAGAAGCGCTGTATTCGTTGAAAAATCCCACGTTATTTAATGAAGTAGCTTGCTATTTTAAAATGTAACTCACCTCCTGATAGAGGAGAAAGATATCAACATGTTCTATAAGATTATAAACCTAGCATTTTTAGGTTTCATACTTTTTTCTAATGAAAAAGGGAGACTAACTTATTTTAGATGATGTCCATCACAAATTTGTCAAAGTTCTGAGAAATTAAATGGTTAGACATATAGATCCAACCTTCATCAAATAAATATATACTTAATACTTTTTAATAGAATCACATCAGACAATTCTAATATTGTTGTTGTTGTGGTTTTGATGCTTCAGAACTGCCAGTAGTGTACAGCAGTGTGAGGGCTTTCCCCTTAAAATAGGTGATGACCTTGAAGCCTGATACATACGACACTACTTATTTTACGAAGAGTTATACAAGAAGTTGCAGCCTGAAGATGGTGTTGTTCGAACACCAAAGATTGTTCAAGATATGATTTGTATATCTTTTTGTATGCAATATATTGTATCTTAGAGTGGGGAATAAAACGTGTCCTATAAAGGTCATTTTTATTTTATGACTTTATATTTGTAAACATAGACAACCTTCTCTGATAAGACTGAAAATTTGTTTGGATACATTAGAGTATTTTTAATAATACATTTATTGTTATTAAAACAGTTAACCTTTAAAATTATATATATATATTTAATACCTATACTATTAGATATAATTCGAAACAGTACCTGTTTTTGATATTGTATTATGTGTTTATATTATTTTATATATTAAAGGGTATAGCCCAAACGGGTAGTACTTTAAGAGCCGCTGCTAAATATATATATATTTATGTATAAAATGTATATAATATACTATATATAATAATTATAAATGTATTTAAACTAACTTTTACTATCTGTGATTATTCACAAATTATGCTCAAGATGCTGTGTGCAATCGTATACGCCATGTGAACAGTCTTGAGGTAAAACTTGTATGCAATCAACGCCATCCAAATATTGTACAATACAATTTCTTGCACAACTTTTTTTACAAGATGCTGTGTCGTGTGTACCTAGCTTAAGAGGAAAATCGCTGGTACTCGTCTAAAGTGAGGATTAAAAACATCTATGTATATAAACAACCAGTAGCGCACCCATAAGGTATTCCAACCACTTATATATTAGAGAATCAAATAGCCGAAGCTATTATTTATGCTTTTTAGTGAGGAATTCTCCATCTAGATATCATATTCTGACCCGTTTTCAGGTGTCATTTTTAAATTTTCAGAATATGACACTTAGATAATAACAAAGGCCGCTGGTGCCAAGGAAAACCGACGGGGTTTCCAATAGGTTGGCCTAGTTAGGTCGGAACCGCACTGTCTAGAGTCTAGACCATGTTCCGTCTCACATAAATAAACATCACAGTTCACAATGTGGGTATGCTTCCAGTCACATGTTGACACCTTTTAGTAATTACACCTTGTTTTAAGATTCCAATTCGTCCTCTTTTTATTGTCTTGCGTGACATTATTTTTAATCTTCCCACCTGGAACATTTTCCGCCGGGAAGTATCGTAAAATTAGACGAGAAAGGAACGTTAAAGAGGGAATGTAAGAAAGGAAATGTTTGGTTTGAAAACATACCACGAATAAATGGATCTTCCCCCCCTTTTATTCCCTTTTCTTTGAAACGATCTGATTACTTGCTCTGGACTTAAAGTAGAATATACAACTTCATTCTAGGAATTGAGAAAGATTCGTTGAGAAAGAATTGTTTTACTTAGTAGTTTTTACTACTATTTTTGTTCTGAAAGTTGGAGTAAATCTACGTTATCTTGATTTCTCGTGCAGTCATTCGATATGGTTCTACCAGAAATGCTATTACTTACTCGACAGTTAGTAAGATTGAGAAAATTGTTGACATCCATACCACTTCCTAAAATTGCCGGGATGTAGATTTAAATTATGGTGCGTTGTCTGTGCCCAGCATCTATTATAATCTAAACGGCACATTCACGGTAGGTCGAAATTTGTGTGGGCTATCTTAAAACTATTAAATCAACTGTTTTCATGAGGTTCATGGCCGAGAGTGCTAAAGCTTAATTCAGTCTTAGGGCCCATAAGATGTTGATGTCTATTCCATGTCGGGGACTTTCAAAAGTAGACTTATTTTTCAATATCAATTAAAATCAAGATGGCCCAAATTTTGACAATCAAAATTTACAGAACAGATTATTTTAATCTTTTATTTCACAATTTTTCAATAGTTTCATCATGAATTAAAGTACCTGTCTTTCTCTAACTGTGAATTGTTTACACTCAACCTATTTAATAAAGAATTTTAAAATATGAATATTTTACTAACACTCTGAAAGAAAGGCCGTTACCTTTTTTTTATTAAACAAGTGTGAATTGTGTAGTTATTTACGTTTTAAAAACTTTATTACGACAGGGATATTCCACGCCACTCAGAGCTATAAATATATATTTTCTTGGCACGCACATAAATTTACGAATATCAAATCTTCACAATAACAGTAGGAGTTTTTTTTAAAAATACTGCATCTTAAAAAACAAAACTTAACCTGATATTATAAATAACATGGAAGGTGGAAGAGAGGAGGGGGATTTAACTCTTTTATTTTATAGCTTGGGCTGCTTCTTCTCTCGGAAGAAACTGTCTCACAAGAAGATACAGAATAAGATGGGAACGAAGTACCCATTCATTGCACCATTGTACTCGTCTAGATAACTTGGTTATACGTCTGCATCCCTTGAACTCCATCTTGGAGACCTTTGTCACCTCCTTTTAGTGTGCTGCCCTCCTTTACTTCGTCTAGCCTCCTTTGATGAGGGCTACATAGAGGAAATTGATTACCATGATATTACAGTCACAAGTTACCGGTCGACAAGGAAAGCCCGCTTGCATTAACCTTCCTTTAAAATACTCACCCCCTATAGCCACGCCTCCCCGTCGGGGCATTACTGGGACTGTGCGTCCATCTTCGGGTTGAGAAGAGCGAAATAGGAGGAGGTGCAAGAGGGAGGTTATGTGCCATGGCTAAGAAGGTGCTTCAACTAACTGTCCACTTGCACTACCTTGCGATGTTCCAGCAGATTAACTAGAGAAACACCCACATAGACAGAAGAAACGGAGAGAGGTAGGAGGAGAAAAACCGACGCACAGAAACATAAAGGAAAAGAGAGAGAACGAGAGAGTGAGTGAGAGAGAGAAAGCACTTATTTACAGAACATTTCAATTTGGCTCTGTGTTTCTAAAAGTAATGCCATGTCAGTATTTTTTTGGGGGTGATTAATTCAGTTCGGAAGTTTTGTATTGAAAATAAGATGGCAACTATCGTGAAATAACTGGCATTCTAGCTACTGTGAGAGCTACGACTAGCATTCAATATATAACAAATTACTCATCCTTCCGCAAGGATGGTTAGTGTTATTAACGAAAATCAAGATAATCTACTTAAAAAAAAGCTTCTTAGTCATAATTAAAACTTTAAATATAGTTCAGGATAGTCGGTCATATATTTCAAATAAGAATAAAGCTATACAAGTAAAAAAATAACCAACGTTTGTCAGTATTTATATTTCAAAAAAATACTTTTGTTTATCATTTTTAATATTAAAAAAACCTTTTTTAATGCGTTAGCCCCTGATTATTTTGTGTATACTTCGCATGTGCCTCTGCCTTTATTTAAACATCCCTGAATAATTTAATCTTTCATGATTAGTGTTAATTTTGTTTATTGCTGTCATGATAGTTGGTCTTCGTGCCACGGCACAGCATGGAACGGCACGGCATTAGTCAATTTGTGTTGAATTCAGTAGATTTGATTTTATTCGTTTGTTCGACTCAAAGGCTAATTAAATATAAGGTGGTGGAATTGGGAAGGTAACTTGAAGGAAATCCACCCACATTAACGTAGAGTATGTGTAAACCCCAATGATAAATAACATTGAAAAACACCTATAGTTCATCCAAAGAGATTCGAACCTAGGCAATCCAGTATTCAGTGATATTGGGGATTTAGACCGTGCGACCGCCAGTGCAGGTAGTTACTGTAGGTATGCATATCTACAGTATAATTTTTATTGGAAGAACATCTTAGAATGCGTATAACTTGAACAAATAAGTAATAAGTGGTGCTAAAAAAAACCTCCTAGAAAATACAGACATATTATTGCAGTAGACATTGATAATATTTTACTATATTACTAGGTAGTGCTATATTACAGGTATTGATGATACCTATCAAGAATGACAGCTGCATATCACATGACTTGCCGTATGAATCCGTGAAAATAAATCTAGTATCTTTTATTTCTGTTGGATAAGGTTTCTATTAAGAAAAGAGAACTGTAGCCTACATGTATATATATACATGTAGGCTACATATATATATAGTTCTTTTAAGCATCCCTCTCATTGATGTTAAACTTTTAGTTTAAATAAGCACCAAATAAATATTATGAAAAAATAAAGAATTTTCAGCGCTTACCAACGTATATTTGGATTGCCCTAGTAAGAACCAAATCTCCAAGCGGGAAAAATTACTAAATCTACTTTGATATTTTCATAGGCCAAGACATGTCTTTTAAACAGCCACTTTGGAAATATGTGTTTAATTTCAACCTTACAACTTGGTTACTCTACATTTATTTTTATATGCCCCAAAGGTTCTTCCTAGGCCGAACCTATAATATTTTTTTTTCCATATATACCCAACTTTGTACGGATAACATTCAGGATAAATTATGCATTGTGTTTTTCATTTAAGTTTGGCAAGTCCCAAACAGGTTCTTTTATTTTAATAAGTAAAGCATTAGCTTATCTAATTTTACAAATACTTCTACACTTTCATGAGGTTCAAAGGCGATAAATGAGACGTATTTTTTGACAAAGTCTATAATAATATCGTTATACCGTTAGAGTAATAGGTTAACTCTAAATTTAGAAATTACGCATTTTACCCACTCATAGACAAACGGTCAGAATTCATGTCTTGAAATTATCTACTTTCCGTTTCTCTGACCACAACCAGCAATATAAAACATTGTTTAACGTTCAACTAATTTTAGAAAAATGCTTAGTTACCTAATTAAACGTAGGTAAAACACAACAACTATGCTACATGCATAGCTATTTAAAAAAATTGATAAGTTTTAAAATTCACAAATAGGGATTTGAATGCTTATTGAGTAGTTAATTTTAATTATCGTTATTTTAACGAATCGAATGCTTTAAGTTAATTAATTAAGACAATATATTGAAACAGGCCATACATAATTTAAGTTTACGGAATAATTACCAATATTTTATTATTTTTCCTTTACATTATTTTGTAGTTTGAACACTTAAGGTATTTCTGGTGATCAGTGTGTTAGAAATCATTAGATTTTTTTTAAATATTAAATAACTAAAAATATAACTAGTTAATAAAATAAGATGGTACTCTAGACTTTAGAATGTAAGCATGGTTTACTAATATAATATTAGATAAAACCAACTTGGACTAGGTTTGAATTATATCTTGTCCACGTACGCTCTATCTTTCTTTGTACTTATTCTTTAGAATAAGGACTAAGCAGTAAGACAATATGATCTGTACAAGGACTCCCTCTATGACGAGCTTTTAAACAAATACACGAGCATTGAAGTGCTAACCAAAGTCAGCGAAAATATTTATCATTAGTTTATTTTAGCACCCGTTCGTGCTATATGCTTATGTACTTTATGACGTTAATGGTTTTACGTATAAGGAAGGCTATATTAATAGGAAGTATATTTGCATTTGCGTGGAGGAAGAGTGGAAAACCATTAAAAAAACACTCTCAGTACACCCGAGGTAGATTCTAGCCTTGTCAATCTTCCCACCATCGACAGTCTAATCTATTGCGAGAATAGCGCCTTAAACAACATTGCTACCAAAGTTGATCTCATTCACATTAACAAGTCTTATTTTCACTCACATAGCTTCAATAAAAATTCCGAGACATCTCTACTAAATGATATATATATTAATCTCATTTTATATAAACAAACTTAAAAGTAAAAATATGAAAATGTTGACAGTGATTATTGAATTTGATAAAAATAAAATGACCCCCCACCCTTTCCCCGATGAATTTGATTAAATGAGATACTCTCTCATTGGTTGACACGACATCTAACGATTTGGACTATGGAGTATGTGAATAAGATTTAAATATATTAAGGAACCTAGGGATATTAAGTAAATAGAACTACGGAATTATATATTTTACGATTGTGTGTAGCCCGAACGGGTAGTAAGACGCGGTGATAAAAAAAAGGCCAAAATACATATTATACAACTTGCTTGTATGAGAGGGTATGAGATGTAAATGGGCAAACTCGTTTGTATGGCTCACCGATGATTGGGAGGTTGGGGGGTAGAATCTCTGCCAGGTGTACACTATTTTTTTATCTAAATTCTTTTCTACGCTCCCTCTATGTGAATTAGGGTACATTAACTCTGAATTCATGCTTCGTCATCCTTAATTAATTCCTGTGATTAAATTCGTAAAGCCCGAATGGGTGGTGATGCGTGGTGAAAAACACCCCCCATAGTTTATAATATAATTGAGGGAAGATTGCACAATATTTTAAGGGCGTGAATTCGTTTCAAGTTTATAAGGCTGTGCTATATTAAAAATAAGATCATGTTAGACTCGACACACGAGGTAGGATGACGTATGATAGAAGTAAACGCCAACTTCTAGCAATACAACCATCGACCAAAAATAAGTAGAGTTTAATTTGACGAATATTGCACGTGTAGGCTCTCTAACACGTACTTATGGACTCCTGGTCTGGGGGGAATCCCAGACATTCTCCAAGTCAGGAGTAAGTTTATCAAGCGGTACTACGGGTCCACGTTATCGATTCAGAGAGGGATAAGCTCGCAGAATCACGTACAGCACACTCTATCTCCGTCGCTACGGTTTTAAATCCCGCCTGCCTTTGTTTGAGAATGGGGAAGTTCCTTCTTTACCCCTCTCTCCCTCTCTCTCTTTTTTTTGCAACTTTGTAATCCACTCAGCGATTATAAACTTGCTCATGATTGCTCGCTCCACCAATGACATGAAATGAACCTACTTTAAGATAAAGGAAAATGAGATTCAGAGGGAAAATTAGGTCTCTCTTGTGTCAGAGAGCCCCCACTTTGCCCAGTTATGTGTGGCTATTTTAAATATTATATGGTTTTCATTACAATATATGTTACATATGGAATCAAATACATTAGAAAATATGATTATTATTTAAGATTTTCTTAAATAAAATGTGTTAAATATGTTAAAGATTACATTAGAATATTATACTAAATACATAATGGAATACTTTATAAAACATATTAAATTGGCGATGAAATACACGAGAAAATATCATAGCATATTAAATATTCTATAAAGTAAATTAGAAAATATTTCATATATGAAATGTGATAATAAAATGTACTAAATATGTTATTAAATTTATTAGAAAAATTGTGGCGCATATCTATGGGCACCGAATTAAGTGTTAGCTCGTTTGGTAAATACCTGGGGGAAACCCCTCCATCACCCCCTCTCCCTTTTGGTCATCCCTACGCCTAGAAATGCACTTGTAGAAACGGATACATTGTCGGACACACTTTACCTGCTGACGTACAGTGACATTGCCGATTAAATATACTGAGGACAAGGACTGAAATGTCAGACAGTCGATAGGGATATCCTTCTTCTGAATCCAACCGGTTCCTGTGTCCAGGTGTAATTTTTCAAATATTAACAAATACCATATCTGATGTGGCTCTATCCGTAACCTAAAAATCATTTCTATTTCCCAAGCTTCGCTTGTCATGTAACCTACGATCAAGTATTGTAAAAGCGTATGATTTTTTCATAAATACGAGGTGTTGACTCACATTATTATGGACGCGAGAAAAGTTAAGTCTTTTTTTGCAGTTTTTATATAAAAACATTATCTTGGTCAAAGGAAATAAAACTTCTCTCCAGTAGAAACAAAGAGTTTGATTTTACTCACATGGTGATATCAACAGTTGTTGAATATTGGTCGAGGGTGTCTTGGAATTTAATGACAACATTTCACTTCATTTAAAAAGGTTCTCATCTAATACTGCTATTCTCATGACAGATATCTAACAACTGTTGATATAACCATGTGTAGAAAGTTAAACACCAGGGCCAACAGTGGTGATATATCACGCACCTGAAAAATCAGTAAAACACATAGAAAAAAATAAGAAAAACATAGGCCTAGAGAATTTTGCAAAAATAAATAGGTAAAACAGAATATTTGTTAATTTGGTAGGGCACAAGCTTGAAGTCCAGTCCAATTTTCATAGGAAGAACCTTAGCTGACAAAAAAGTTACTATAGATCTATTTTCACTTATTCATAACATGTTAAATCATTTGATCTGCAGCTGCCATTTATAATAATAATATAACATTTAATAGCAGTAATACACTAAAATGTTATCATTGTTGACCGCAAAAATAAAAAAGTTATTATTTTCTCAAAGCCTTTTCTTACCGAAATCTATTTAAAGTAATAGACAACTAAAGAAATAAGCACGTTGATTCGAACACATTTCTTATGCCTCACCTTGAAACAATGGGTTGCGTGTATTTGTTCATCAAGATCAAATCATCATACCCGCTTCGGTGGACCCATGGTTTAAGGCGCTACTCTCGCAATAGACTAGACTGCCGATGACGGGGAAATCGGGGTTCGATACCGGTCGGTTATAATGAGACTGTTTTTATTTAAAAAAAAGGTTTCTCACTATCTCTCCCTCCACTGAAATGTGGGTGCACTTCCTATAAATTCAAACTTTCTCATCCCCAACACACCAGCGTAATTGGTGCATAAGCGTATAATCTGAATGGGTGGTAAAACGTGATGGAAATAAAAATGCATTATGTTTTAAACACCAATTGATTTGACTCAGTCAATTTTATGAAAAAAAATTTCATTCCATTATACTTTATATACTTCAATTTAATTTGTCTGGAAAATTGGGAATCCTTAATAGAAAATATAGAAAAAATAAACAAAATTTTGCGGTAAGAAAATAGTGGAAACTTTGACCATATTATGTAGGCCTATAATACTGCTTCCTACTACATAATATAATCATAAAAGCAGTTCTCACACAACGCAGATTCATTAGTTTGGATTTACCAATATATTTGCTAGGAAACCCACACAATTTTTGAGTGGTTTATTACGGTGGCTGTGTTTTTGATGCGATGATTGTGTTTTCACTGCGCGATCGACTGCCCGTTATCATGTCCGATTTGTGGTGCGACAGTAAATTGTTTCTCGACTGCCACTATTTTTTTTCACATCGTTTACAAAATAAAAAGTTTCATCTGGTGAAAAAAAACCACTTTCATATAGCTCGGGAACTAATCTGCGTAAATAAATAAACTGGATGGATATAATTTAGTTGTACTTTTATTTTTGCTATTAAAATACGATCATACAATTGAATAACCAATTTGTAGCAGACTGTATCAGTATCCCCAATTACTCGTAATGTAATTGCTTATCTAGTACTTTAAAAAAAACACCTATCTTCCTCATATAGGTTTTCTAGGAATTGTTTGTACAAATAAAGTCATAAAATAATATTATAAATCGAACCATGATCTTTCTATAGTTTACTTACTCTGCAAAGAACTTATTTAATTTTACTTTACAAACCATTAATTAAAAACCTATTATTTAATCTTCGGGGACTGGCGCTAAAAAATATAATGAGGTTGCATTTTTTCAACATCCTATAACGCTCTAAATAATAATCAAAAACACATAATTTGACACATAACATTATTATTAAAAGAATATTATTAAATAAATACTTGAATAATATTGAATTTTGGTAAATTTTATTTTAAAAAAAAGAAAATTACCATAATGCTAGAATTACAAAAACTTAGCTTATTATTAGAATTTTTTTTATTACATGATAAATTATAAATATAAAACTACATTACCTAAAGTTTTGTAACCTAGTCTACAAAATACATAACAATCATAAAATGTAATTTTCCATCAGGACGTATTTTTAACAGAAAAAACCAATTAAAAACAAAAATATTTTACATTTTTGTTGGGAAAAGACTTTTCTTCCTTGAGTTCCTTCCTTCAATTGGTATTTTTATGTATAATAGCGACCGCACGTGAATAACAACTACAGCAAACTAAAGCAACGTGACATAACTTTCAGACACGTGATAGAACTTGCACAAACCTGTAACTTGTACAATTTTACCAATCAAGAATGGCTTCGGCCGAACTATGCAATGTAAACATATGGCGGCAATGAGCCGGACGAATGACATCACGACTGGCGTTGTTTCGTATTCACAACGTTCCTGCATGACGCCAGTTGAAACTCCTTATCTCGAAAATAAACATATTTTTTTAATGTTTGATGACAACATCAGCAGTTCAGTTCAACAAGAACTAATTGAAAACTTTGAGAGGGTTCGACCAAATTACATTTAGTAAAAATATAAAAAATTACATCTTTTGCAAAAATGGAAGTTTAAATTAAAAATATACAACAAACAAAGATGTTTAAAAATATACATCTTTTGTGTTTTTAATTTGTAATTTAAAGAAGTTATAAACATAGTTTTAATTCAAGCTATGTTTAAAATGTGGGCTTTTTTGGAAAATATATTATTAAATTATTTTAAAATGTGAAAATGACTTTCTTTCTAGGACATAGCATAGGCTGTAAATAATATTAAAAATTCCCCAAATTCAAAATAAAATTAAATGTTTACTATTGTCATAATAACAAATGTTTTCAAAAACAACTAAACATTTGCTCGACTTTACATACAAATAAAGGTTCAAGCTTATTAATAAAATTACTATATTTAAGCACTGTGTGGTGAGGAAACCCCTGCCTTCCAAGTCAGTTCCTAATATAATACTCAAAATTTAATTGGGAAGCCCTAGTTCAATCACGACCAGATGCGTTAGAGTAAACTTCTGAACAAACTGGAAACATTAAAGAATACATCCGCATTTGCCTCAATATTTTCACCAGCACACCATTAATTATCCGTGTAAGAGACCCTTTAGCTAAATACAAAAATATACCTTTTAATGAAACGTTATATGATTTTCACTGAATATTAATAAGTTTACAATGTTCATTAGTTTAGAAATTGTTTGCATCAATTAAACTCTATATTCAGTAATAGTCAAGACTGGCTATTAATGCTTCAACGAATATGATCGTTAATAAATAATATGATCACGCTCAAAACAAACAAAACCTTATATTTAATAATTAATTCGAAACAAATATTAATTATATATTTACTCTTGGCTGGTCTGAGCTGGCTCTGTGAGAATATGTTTCCCTGATACTGCTGGTTGTAGTGGTGACTCACACCTATAACCTGGTATCAGTAGGGGGGCGGGGTGGTGGAAGGGGGTTATCATTAATTATTGGGGTTTAAAATCTAAAAAATCGACTCTATTTACTTTCACGTATTCATATGTAAATTTATGTGACTGTCACTTTTGATAGATATTATCAATACCTATAAAATAATACTAATAATGTAATAAAATATTATCAATCTGTCCGCAAACAAATGTGTTTGTATTTTCTAAAAAAAACACCATATTCCTATGAAAATTAGTTTGTGGATTACACAACGTCTCATTCATGGTTTGATCTAGTTACTAAATCTAGTCTACTAAGTAATCAATATATACATGATTATTATAAATCCTCAACATCCCCTTTATCCCTTGACCCGGACATATACATTAATTTCAGGTTCATTGGGCGTTATTTATGCTTCATAAAGCGTAATCACCAAATAAACTTATTTCCTACTGGTCGGCCCAACAGTGGTCTCTCGCCTATGAAAATGGAAGCCAAGGGTATTGCGTTGCGAAAGTGCATGGGAAATGTGACGGAAAGGAAAGTGGCCGGGGTGGTATTAAGGGGCGGGAAGGGGCTAGGACAATCAAATTCGGAGGATGAGAGGCAGAAACGAATGGCTATCGACATGTGGTTTACATGCGTTGACCAATGTCATTATTGTTACATCGATTTCACTTTTTGTAGTTGTTGTTGTTGTGATTCTGCCCAAAGGCTTTCTACTTGTGTGAATGGGTGAACCTATACAGTCAAAGTAATTTGCGTTTGTTACACTTTTCAAATAAATTGGATATCTGTTAGTTGTCCTCAATTAAATTAAGTAATTAAATTTTATAATGGAATGAAGGGGATTTGTTTGGTTTGAACATTTTCCTGTTAATGAAAGATTGGGGAAAAAATTAATAAAAAAATTAATTTATTGACATTTATAATTTGCTATCAACAATTTAGTTTTCATATACTTAACAAAATACATAACTAGCAACGTTGATTAATTAGCTAGTATTAAACTAATATGATAAATCAAATAAACATCAGTACTGACCATGTTGACTTTCAAAATATAGTGCTTTTAGTTTTGATTGACAATTTTTCTAATAAAGATATTAGGTAAAACATTGTAATTTTGTATACTTTACAGGCACGTTTATATTATATTGTATCACACAAATATATAATATTTACATCAATAGAATTTTCAAATAAAAATGTAATTCATAAAGTTTTAGATATTTAAAAAATATTTATATTAACATATAACGGGTTTATTTAAACTTCTATTTCAGGAATGACTAGACTTTTGGATCTAGTGTTCTACTCCAGAGCAGGTAAATCATTTGTGATACACTACGGAACTACAGGATTAATATTGTTTGTATTATTTATAAAAAAAATTATAACCCATTTTGTGTTTTAGTAGTAAAATTATATTATATATAAAAATATACAATACATTCACTGACTGAAACTAAGTTTTTCATGAAATTACATAATATAACTTAACTGAAAAAACTATTTTCTCACTAAAAACATGAATTGAAGTTGATGCATGACACTGCAAAATCTTAGGATAGTGTGTTGATCGAGAGTTTTTAAATACTCAGGCACAAACAGAGGCAGTTTTGTAAGTGCTTATCAGTAAGACAGCTTCGATATTTAGATTTTTACTATCTTCATTTGAGAAAAAGATGCAAATACTCTCTTTCATTTTCATTCTATCAATACTTTTTTAATCGATCGCCACGGTGATCGACTGTGGGGCCACCTCTGTTCCAGATGGATGCGTTGCTCAGTCTATAATATATTGTAATTGTATGAGAATGACAGTCTCAGTATCTCAAACTCTTTCTCATCTCAATCTTATAATCTCAAACTCTCTCTCCCTCTCAGTATCTCAAACTCCTCCTCATTTCAATCTCATAGTCTCAAACTCTCTCTCTCTCTCTATCTCAAACTCAATCGCCCTCAAATCCACTGTCCCTCAAACCCACTCTACCTCTCAAACCCACACTCTCTCTCTCTTTCTCAAACTTGCTTTCTCAATTTCTCTCTCTAACTATTTCTCTCAAACACTCTCTATCTCTTAAACCCTATCTCCCTATTTCTCTCTCATTCTAATTTTTTCTCTCTAAACTAATCTCTCCATCTCTAACTATCTATTTAAAACTCTCTCTCACACGCCTTCGCATTTTCTCTCTCTTTCACACTATATCTCTCCCAAAAGTTTACATTATCTTTCTCACACACACTCTCTTTCACTTTTTCTTCCACACTCTTTCTCTCACACACATTTTATCTACTCACACACTCTTTTTTTCTCTTCTCCCAGTATTTCTATCTCTAACACATACACATACTCTCAATATCAATCGCTCACATTCACTCGATTTCTCTCAATTGCTCATTCTCCGTATCTTACATTAACTTTCTCACACCTCACACTCCCATTCTCACACACACACTCTCATTTTCACACTCACCCACACACTTAGGCCTACTCAATCACACACTCAAACAATTACATTCTCATACTATCACATTTCCTCATTCTCTTTATCTTATATCTTATATATAATTTTATAAGCCTGTTTCCATTAATAGAAATTACGAGGAAATGACTGAAGAGAATTTGACAAACGAACACTCATTTTAAAGAGTAGGTAATCAAGATGCTGGTAGAAATAGTGGCCTAAAAGAAAAACCCAATTTTCCTTGCTAGTTTTCCTTATTTTCCTTCTGTGTAGACAGTGGTTTATCTGTACAATAATTCTTTGTTTACATCACCAAGGAAACCATGATTTGTGTATAGCTGTATATAGGTAAATAAATATTTGTCTTTATTTAAAAACAAGATCAGCTCAATAATTGCTACTTGTGTTGTATATAGTATGATAAGCCTAATATTCTGGTATTTAAAATTACAAGAAAACAGTTTACTGATTTTGACCAAAGAATATCGATTTTAAATGCAAGGCTCCAGGAAACCGGTAGATAAAATATTTATGTTTAATTAAAAATAATAACAACTCAATACTTACTTGAATAGTTTGGTGCAACAAATAGCTAGAAATCTGAGAGAGGGGTCGTTTTAAAGCTCTCACCGTGGCGTGAAGAGGGAAAATATACGTTTTGATTCAAATTAAACACCGAAAGCTAAATATCTACGTAAAGTTATAGCCTAGGACGAGTAACCTTTTAACTAGAAAACCAAATTAGGTCTTATTACTATATATATATATGTATTTTCCTGATAAAAAATTTAGAAAACATTTTAGTGCGACAATCTGCAGCCATCGCTGCAATGATCCACTAAGTATACATCAAAAGTGACACTTGCAGATAACACGACTTGAAGCATGAATAGTTGAAAATAAACCTATTAAATTTTTTAGAAATATATTTTTTCCCTGTCAAATATCCAGATCCTAAACCTAACCTAAAGGGGTTCCTCTTATGTACCAATTAATAAGGTCAGCGACAATTAAGTTTGAGAAATACTGGGCCTGAGTGTTTATGAATAATCACTATAAGAATGTCTCTAAGATTTGTTCACAATCACATAAATGTGATTTATCTTTTAAGAGCCCAGCTCACACCCCGGCTAGCACCTGAATTAGGTATGTAAAAGTGCTCAAATTAAACGCCGAATTTTAATGCAGTTGTCTGGATTCTACTTAAAAAAATCAGTTGAATTGAGATCAGTTAAACAGTTTTACGATACTTTAAAAATACCAACAATTTGGGAAATATATATATATTTTTTAAAACCAATCAATTTTTTTTCTAATTTCGTTGTTAAGTGAAGAATGCAGTAAACCGCTTTTCGATAAGTTTTCTGGTTTGAGCGTAGTCTTGTATCTAATTACCCAGTTAATCACCCGTAAGATGAACACTCAAGTATTTCATGATCTCGATTAAAATACGTATGATTTAATTAAACACTAGAATCTCACGGGAGCACACAATAACTTACTTTCTGAGGATACCTTGAAATACTATTTATTAATATCGTCATCCCACCTATCATAGGACAAAAATGGAAGTTGATACGAGTAACCTTAGGATATTGTATGATGCATGTTTATTATTTTATTGGTTTACTAGCACATTCGAAACACGAGTTTTATGGACATTACTTAAGGGATATATATATATCCCTTAAATAATATCCATGAAACTCATATATATATATATATATATAAATATATAATACGTATTGATAGATTCGACTTAGTGCACCCGACCGTAGTCCTAATCCCAACCTTTCCATTAAAGGCGACCAATTACAATGCGAGTCCGTATACATAGGCTGTTTTGTAACATCTGTGGGATGTACAATTTATTACCTATCACATGTACATAAATAATTATGGCTGATTAAATTGTATTAAAATCTATCATACTACAATCCTGGTCTGTTTTCATTGAAATCGATGTAGTGTGTTTTTTAATTTGAACAAACTGCAGTAATTAGGAGCTCTTAATCCCGTGACATCCACAAAATGTAAAATAAAAATGGGCGCACTCAGTAATTCTGATTTGTTGATCAAAATCCTTACTAAGTACATTTGCCAAACTATTTTTTCCAGCGCAAATCTATGGCCAGCTAGAACACACGAGCGATAACGGAAAGGGGAGATACATATAAATAAAAAGAAACATGTGCTTTTAAACGAGATGAAAATACTCCTCCCTCCTCGGAGGGTTGAGACCCGTTTTCATCGTCTCCATACATAACATCCCTCGCGATTGATAACAGCGTCGCAAGGAAACCGGCAACATTAATAGATATTTGCGGTCCACTAACGCGATCAGGAAAAGGGGAGAAGAAGAATGGCGGGCAGGAATGCGTGCAGAGGACAAAACTTTTGTTAAGGCGGTAAATTTCCTTTCCACTCCTCTTCCTTTCTTTACAGCGTGGTTTCCTGAATAGTTCCTTTTCTCACTCTTATAGTACTTTTTTTCCCTGCCCCTTCTACTTTTTTTTTTAAACTGAAACCCTTTCGTCCATCCCCTACTCTCACCCCTGCTTCCGAAGATGCCACCATCTCGTGGCTGTAAATCTGTATCAAGCTAGAGTCCAACATGCATAAACTTTGGCTGTGCGTTATCATAGGGCTGTATTAAGTGTCTAAAGAACAAGTTACTGGCCTCTTGTGTCACGTGGTCTAGGGTGCCAAGCTCACCAGTGCCGGTGATGGGAAGGTCAAGATACCTATGTTAGCGCTTCTATCTACTGAACTAGAACTACCGAGCTCAATACTCGGCCTCGCTATAAAATCTATCGCTGGGGCTCTCCATTTCATGACGATGAATTAACGGACGGGGTTTTGAGTGCTGTGTCTGATATTGAAATGAATTAGTTTGCAAGTCGTTTACTGATATAATCATTCGGTTCTGAAAGTTTTTTTACTCAGGCTAAATGTCCCAAATTAAATAAATAAATAAATCTAAAGTGAGAGTTACTGTAGGAAGGTGGAAGCGCATAAATTATTATTTTTGTTATTATTATTACATATTTTACTAGGAAAACAAAACTTAATGTAAGCTAACAGGTTTTGTGAACATATCTGTGGCTAAATTTGGCTCTAAATATAGCAAAAATACAGGAATAGTTCTTATTTCCTACCTTTTCCGTTGGGGTCTAATGTAGACTCCACCGGACCTCGAACCAAAGTATATTGGAGGTGGTTGGCCTTTGAATGAATCTCAAGGCCTTAACAGTCATTTATAACAAAGATAACCCAATTTTTATAGCACTAAACGTCCTAAAACCTCTTAAAATATTTATGTATTTTTATTTTGTATTGAATATTTGATTGCTAATAACAAACAGTAAACAAGCCAGATAAATTATATTTAACTGTACAATATAAAACTACAAATAAACTCAATAAAAACGACATGAAACATACCGGAGAAGTATAAAATACACATTTTTAACGATGCCAAATAACTTACGAATGAATAACTCGACAGCTATGCACTGAAAACAAGTTTTTCCCCTTTATAAAAAAATAGGGTTCCAATCGGTAATTGAGCTATCACTAACAACTAGAGTTCATTATACCTTAGAGAACGTCTAAGTCTTGTATGGTGGAAATCTCTTGACTACAAAGGCCGCTATTGGAGTCTTTTGATCATTACTAGGTATTATTATATATAAAAATATTGAAAAATATTGAGGCGGGAAGCTAGTACATAGACGTAGAGTATCTTGGGTCCGGCCAGATTGACAAGCGCGCCAACGAGCTACTGTGTGGATAAACTGGCGAGCGAGCGCGTAACATCCTAGTTTGTTCGTGAAAATGTCCCTGTCAATTACATTTCACGCATCTCAGCTCCTCGGAAATTCTTACAAAAAGTATTGAATATTTATAAAAAAAGAAAAAGTAGGAATGGTGATTTTTATTTGTAAAGGCCTACTTTGATTATAATATTGAAGTATTAACATAATGGGTCCATATACATATATACATATATATATACATATATACATATATATACATATATATAATTGTTTATCGTCTTAACAATTAAATTAGGCTGTTAGTAGTAAGTGTGATAATCCTATCAATAATAAGAAAAAAAGTAATGTATCATGTCAAATTGAGAAGTTTTCCTATCACTCAATGGACCAACATACAATAATATTGCCTAGCGCCTGTAAACTAGACTGTTCCGGCTCGAGCGCGCGCGCTT
>CABFOW010003104.1:6049-19624 GCA_902141385.1 Timema californicum | reverse complement strand
AGTCATATTGTACCTTAAAAATAACAAAAAGAATAAACACGGAAATAAATGAAATGCCGACTAATAAGCGTTGACATGGGATTCAGGTGTTACTATGATAGGATACAGTTTGATAAAATGTACCCAAATCAGCGGGCAACCGGTCTAAACGCTAATCTCATCTAGTATGGTTTTACAGTGACCAGAAGTTTGGGGTTTGAATCCTAGCTGGGCTTATTTCCTAAATAATGTTCCCAGTTTTACTCCACGCAAGTGCGGTTACATTTACTTTAAATGTTACTTTCATGCTCTCTCTCTGGAAATTATTGTAATTAAATATGAGTACTAGAAACATACACGGCGAAAAAAATGTTGACATAATAATTCCAGACTTAAAACATAAGAGGAAGAACCTTGATTGATATCTTAAAAAGCTACCTGATCTAATTCCAGGTATTCATACTTCCAAGTAATGCATTTTTAGCTATCATTTTGGGAATATTTGTTAATTTTGATAAATATAAGTTATATGTTGTGACGATACTTAACATTTATTGAAAAATGTTTTTTCCAATTCTTTTAAACTCGTATATTTAACATATGAGCGATTAATATCTTAATTAAGGGAAGCTGTGAAGGAGGTTGGCAGCTTAGAGGAAAGGCACTCTCATTACCGTATTTTCAACCAGAGTGGTAAATAAGACGGCGGAACGTCCTTTGAAGTGCATTCAGCATTGTTTTGATTCCCAACCACTCGGGTCTTCGACAGACTTGTTGAAATAAGAGTATGGAGCCCTATACCAGGTGATCACCGGTACTATTCCTCTGGCGTACCGACTTCTTCCTATGCCGTACCGACTTCTTCCTATGCCGTATTGACTTCTTCCTATGCCGTACCGACTTCTTCCTATGCCGTACCAACTTCTTCCTATGCCGTACCAACTTCTTCCTATGACGTACTGACTTCTTCCTAGGGCGTGCTGACTGCACACCTAGACATATTTAGTCCGTTTCCCTTAAAGGTAGCAGCAGGCTTACCATTGATTGGTCATACTATACCGCTGTCTTGTAATCTATAGTACGATTTTGGTATTAGAATATTAAAAAAAATACATACTTTTTTGTGATCAACAATAATTACATTTTACCGCAGTTTTGCTGCTATTTTTTTACGTATTGATGATTTCTATCAAAAACAACAGCTACAGATCACATAACTTGACGCATGAATACGTGAAAATATATCTATAGTTTGTCTATGTTAGGAAGGAAACTCTGTTTGGTTCTTTTTACTAACAAAATTCCACTATATATTAGAATTCTGAAAGGGAAAAAGGTCTTTTAAACGTCCCTTCTTATCACAAACAGGGTTTAGTTAATTTTCTAGCTGTCAGATAAGGCCCTTCCAATGAAAATTGGACTATGCATCAGTGGAACCAGAGGAGTTGAACCTTCTGCTTTCAAACCGAACGGGAGATACAGTCGAGTCTGTTCTACGTCTATATAAATAGATGTAGTAAAGTTTTTCTTTCACTTTGATATGTGATTCTTACTCTCAGGTAAGCTGATCGTTAAAAAAAAAAAGTATATCTCCTCCTCGTCTCCTCTGTTCACTTCTCTCTATGTGTGTGTTTGTGATGTCATGTAGCGAACAGAAAGAAAAATATTCCGAGCACTTTCATCTTCAATGGGAGCGTAAACTCACAAGTCCATCTGCGTCGTTTACAGGGAGAATAATATTTACATTTCGGACAAAGAAAGGACTGTTACTTTATATAACCCTGGCAGAACGGTATAAAGTAAAGAAACGTTTTTGATCTTTCGTTCGTAAAAAAAAAAAGAGAGAAGAGAAAAATACTTTTCAATTTTTACGTAAGAAATACCTTGTAGACCTTTATTGGCTTATATAAATGTCAATGATGCTCAGGTTTCGAATCGATTGCTGACTGAGATTTATCCACTGCGTGGTTACCGTAGTGGCCTATGCAAAAAAGGCTGAAGATGGATCCCTTTAAATTTGAATAGCCCAAAATCCCATTGGAACAAAAATATTTCTTTACATGTTATTTTTCATTTAAAAGATGTGCTTATTTCTTTTGCTAACCGACAAATTAGCTCAGTAGGTAGCGTGTCCGTCTATTGAGCTAAGAGGACTCTTCCCTCCGATTCCGGGCTTGGCCGAGAACATTACCATTGGTGAAATGTGGGTTTACCCTTCCACATTGATGAATTAATGGCTGGGGACCGGATGTTGTGTCTGTTATAGTCTTAAGTTAGATTATAATTGCGTACAACAGGACTATCAAGCCGGCATTGGAAAATAAATGGATTGAATGAAAAACTGACCCAGGTCCACAGGTTGGAAACAGTAATGGATATAAAAAAATGTGCTTATTTCTTGGTGATATTTTGTAACATAGTATTAACAATCGACTTGGCTTAAAAAAGTTATGCAAAAGTTTATTTAAATCTTTTAGAAAAGCTTTTTGAATTTGTGCGTCAATGCCTTATCACGTTTTTGTCCTGGTTTATCTCGTATCCATATTTATTTTTCACAGATTACTTTATTATTATGTTCTAAGCTATTATTATTAACGGCTTAATTTATGGGGAAAAAATTAGGAAGGTTATAAAGAATAAATACATCCACATTAGCATGGTGGAAGGACAGGAAACCTACGAAGATAAGTCACATTTGGATAATCGCCCCCTACCAATGCACCCGGCCAAGATTCGAACCTCGAACTCCTCATCATCCAGTCTATTGCAAGCTTGACGTTTTGTACTACGTAACCATCAGTATAGGCCACTAATTAATTTAGGTCAGTGGTCTATGCACGGTATTTAATATTGTATACTATGCATACACTTTAGTGAGATGATTTGTTAAATTTTTTTAAACAGTTACATTTAAGGCTTTTTACCCCAACTCTCCCTCTACGCAATTGCGGGTAAACTTGATCTAAATTCAACCTCCCTCATCCCTAACACATTAGCGTAATTAGTACATATGCGTATAGACCCGGATGGATAGTAAGACGTGGTAGGGAAAAATTAATATTATTTATTTATTATTTAGCACCGCATCTTACTACCCGTTTGGGTTATACGCTTAAGTACTAATTACGCTAATGTATTAGGAATTTGGAAGGTTGAATTAAAGGAAGTGAACCCGCATTTGCGTGGAGGTAGAGTGGAAAACCATTTAGGAAAATCCACCCCCAGTTCACCCGACCGAGATTCAAACCTCGATCTCCCCGTCCTCGGCAGTTGAGCTCAACACGACTAGCGCGTTAGCCAACTAAGCCAACGAGGCGGGTAATTAATTAATATTTCAATCTGTTTGGCTCCAATTATTGATTAATTCACATTACTACATATATTTAATATGATTTACACGTGTGACACATGTGTCAATTTGTACACGTCTGATCCCTTGTACAATCTCTATCTTTAAATGAGCCAATTTATCAATGTCAACTCCTGTTTTTGGACCTAAGAGGAATTAAATCATGTGCCTGGGAGGTTCCGGTGAGGACATTATACTGAAAAACGTTAATCCAGTAGTTTTATGAGCATTAATAAACCCCCTTCATACCTGCGCGACTAAGAATTTCACCTGTACCACAGGTCACACGGTATAATCCGTAAGTCTCGCAATATAGTGGATTCTAGGGGCCGATTTGTTCGAGGTTAGAGTTTCGATTGTGTACAATGAGGGCGGTTTTCCATGTGATTTATCACTGCCAGTTTTTATAACCCCACTCATCAATAATACAGGAGTACTTATTGCTAACAACTACCTTACTTATCCCATTAGACTAAGTCAATAATAGCCTTGATGTCAAACGTACTTTTTTTTTAACACTGCTTCTTACTACCCGTTCGGATTATACGTTTATGTATTAATTACGCTAATGATTTTAGGAATTAAGGAGGTTTAATAGAGAGGAAGTTCACGCGCATTTGCCTGGAGGTAGAGTGGAAAACAAGTTAGGAAAAAACACCTCAGTGCACCCGACTGTAAACGAAACCTGATCTCCCCGCCTTCGGCAGTCTAGTCTAACACGAGAGTAGCATGTTAGACCACGCGGCCACCAATGCGAGTCTGCCAAACGTATTGATAATAAAATAAGAAAGACACTTAGTGGTGAGCACGCAGACTAAATGTTAACCTTCTCTAGTATGGTTTGCCGGTGACGGGGAAGGCCGGGGTTTGAACTCAGTAGGATGTACTGAATGTGATTTTCCCTCAAATTTTCTCACTATACTTAACTCAAATGTCAGTACATTTCTTCCAAACGATACCTTCCCAGTCCCTATTCCATTGGAGCGTTTAAAATGTGTATAGTCTGAACGAGAAGAAATACGCTTTTAGTGGCTTGGTGGTGAAGTGGTTGTTAAAATAATCTACCTCACCAGTGAGCACGTGGACTTAGTCGTTAGTCTCGTCTTGTCCGACTGATGGTAAGATGCGGGCCAAAGGTAAAGAGCGTTTATTTTATTTCGGTGCGACTCTACATACAAAGCCCGCTTTAGTTGTGTGCCGCCATTCATCAAGACATCTCCTTCGGCGGACCCCCGGCGACTAAAACCAAGCCTCGGACGGATTCATTCAATCAGGACGAGGCCCATTTGCTTTTCAGAGTTCACGACGAGAGTGGATTGGATAAAAAAAAAAAAAGAAGAAGAAAAGGAGTACTGATACAAATCGCACTGTAACGTCCTTTAACGGAGTGATTGAAGAATCAATAGTGTAATAGCGACCCCGTGTGTTGTTATAAGGATTTACAAGGACTACTTTGTGAGCACATAATGTATTGCGCTTTTAACGGTTCCTTTGTTTTATGAGCGTGATTTATCAGAATGGCATTTACAAATCTTTGATACACAATTGTACCTCCTTAACGCTTATTTTGATATGCGTTATTTACGCTTAATGATTGCCAAACCCTTCCTTCACCTCTGACAAGACGTGTATTAATCACAACTTGTGAATGTGTGGAATACCAGGCCTCCACCGTGGTTCGGATTCCACGTTAAACTGTAGGTCCTCTATTTCATCTCACATTCACCCAACCATTACACATTAGCGTAAGTGCGTATAACCCGAAAGGGTAGTAAGACGCGGTGCTAATAATAATAATAATAATAATAATAATAATAATATTTACACTTTAAAAATAATAATAAGAGAATCCTTCTTAAGAGCCCGTGTAACCCCACGGCTGACACCAAACTTTGATAGCTAATACAGCTCTAAACGAACGTTTCTTCCTAGTGCAGTTTTGTGGAGTCTTCATTAGATAACGGGGGAATTGAGATCAGTGAAACCGCTTAACCATATTTAAAAAGATACAAAAAATAAATATTTTAAAACGAAAACTCTTCCAAGCCTAACCCAATTCCTCTATGGTCAAATGAATAAAGAAATCCTCAGATACGTTTTCAGGTTCGAGTATAATCTTGTTTATAATTTCCTGGTTTATCGGTAAATGGTTGATCTTCCTACGCGTTGTGGGATAGGTTCCATTAGAAAAAGTAAATGAGGTATGGTCATTTCGTTGTCGGAAGAGAAGTTGATGAGGGGGGAGTGAGCCATCTTATTTTAAAATGGGGCACAAACAGTAATAGGATTTGAAAGGTTGAACATCTTTTGACTAAGAAGCTTTAAATGAATAAGTTAGAATCAGATCCAAAAGTTGTGTAAGTCTTGAATCACTCAGGAGAGTACGCGTAAGTTTGACTCGAAGATATAATGGTGAAGGCTGAATCACCATGAGAAATAGGCCATTAATTAGGACAATTTTAACTTCAGAATCTGTTATTTAACTATAAGAAAAACCGCATTGGTGGGTACTTTTACTAAATAATGTGTAGCGCTTTAAAGGGTTGGCGTAGCTTGTAATGGAGCTTTAGTTGGCGCTAAATACGCTGACTACACTAACTGGTAAATAAGACATGATAAGTTAATACTTTAAAACATAATATTAAATTGTATGTTGACATAAGAGTTTAATCGAGCAAACAAACAAACAATTACAAAGTAGTGGCCAAAGCACAATCCATTATTTCCTATGTTGACCGGCCAAATGGGCCAAAATACCTCATACAACAATAAGTTAATAACTGATACACTCCTAGAGTGAACTCGGGGTGAAGCTCCATGGGTATAATCTCTCACCCAGACTAAAAAATTTAGCTAGTTTTATTGACTATCGTCTCACTCTTAAAAGAGCTACAATTACACTTTCTAGAGCGAAAGACAAAACTATGGCTAATTTAAGTTACTCCCCGATTGGGAGAGAAATATCACGAACACAATATAGTTGCAATAGTGAGTTTTTGGCAACAAAACATTTAAAGCATAGCGACTGACCAGAAAGGCATAGCCAGAACCAACACAATATTTAAGATTATATAATCCTATTATAAGAGGTGAGAACGATATTTGCCAGTGAAGCTAGCATTGAAATGTTAACCATCTAGTATTGGTTACATAAGTTACAGAGAACTGTCTATCTGTCCCGGTCATATAAACACCGAGATTATATATTAGAGAAAGTGGTCATTCAGGATTCTAGGCCTTTATACAGTAAAGGCTGGTTACTAATTAGTATTACTTGGTATCATGAGTTTAACCACACTCAAGCATAGGCACAAACTATATCAGACACAGGTCATCAACAATCAGTAAGTTATCGTGCAGCCCCAGAAGGAAGTCAAAAATGAACATCTAATAGGGGGTGTATAACATTACATCGCAAGTCCATTACATCACGTTTTGGGAACAAATACATTGCAAGTCCATCACATCACATTTCCCCCACCTCTCTATACACAGCCAACCCTACTCTGACGTACAACCAATAGGATTGAATGGGCGTATATATATATAAATACATCGCATGCCCATTACATCGCGTTTTCATAAACCTGTAGCATTCTACAGGCTCATTTCATTGGTTCCATTTCATCAGGTTTATAAGTTCATTCGCGAGGTTAAGAGTCATGACAATGACTCGGTACTCAAACAACAAATCAGCCCTTTCACAGATGACCTGGCTTGGCATTACAGTCAAGTTAGATATTCTGTGTCGGGCAACAGCCGAACGGCGACATCGCGTTTTTGAACAAATACATTGCAGGTCCAACACGTCGCATTTCTCCACCTCTCTACACACAGCTAACCATATTAGCCAACACGATTCCAACAAGTTGTGTTACAATATAAACGCACTCCCAACTTGTTAGGGATGTTGGCCAACATGTTGGTGTTGGGAGAGCCGGTCAGAGCCATCAAGTTGTGTTGGGTTGTGTTGGATCATTTGCTAGAGATAATAAACAACCAGCCCAACATGTTGGCCGAGTTGGGAGGTTCTGCGCATGCGCTATTGAGTTTTAGGAATGTCTAACCTTGGTGAAGCATGTGTCTTATTTTAAGATTAGTTTAATTTTTAAAATCGGGGCTTGCATAATTTTGTGATCATGGAATGAAACAAGGCTAATAGAGTTAAACTAATTGATTTAAATTTTGAAAATGGAAAAATTACACCTGAACACGAGAATTGAACCCGGGACCCGTGTCCAGGTGTCCTTTTTCAATTTTCAGAGTATAATATCTAGATGGAGAATTCCTCACTAAAAAAGAATAAATAATAATAGCTTCGGCTACTAGATTCGTAATTGAGTTATATCAAAAGTATTCTGTTCTTTGTGATGTTACATGTGTACAAAGCTATAATCTACACTTTACAAATGTAGGTAACTCATTATTACCAAATACACACCTTCAATTAGACGTCCAGCAAAAAAAAGAAAATAGAAAAAAAAAACTTCAAATGCCCTACCGTTTCTTAAGTTTTGGTTCTTCTGCAAGAATACACTTCCTGTCATAAAATAAATGAAGAAACGGCAAGTAATAAGTAATTATACATGGCTATAAATGTGTAGATTTATTAAAAAAAGGTGGAAGAACCAGGATGTTGTTCCAACAAGTTGGTTAGAATAAACACAGCTTAATTTTTCACGTATCTTGTCTTCCAGCATGCTGGATCCAACTCGTTACATAATAAACAAGGCTTCCCTCTCACTATGAAGGTAGGTTTGGTTGAAAGGATTATGTGCCTAATTCCCCTTGTTTGCAAAGTTGATTACAAGGATAGTGTACCCGACTCTCATCTTGAAGTTAAATAGTTAGTTGTATTTAAAAAGTATTCATCTGTTCCAGACAGAGCAAAAGTTAGCATATCCACTCTCATGTATTTCAGCCACCTTAAACTTTCCGTTTGGAAGGAGGAGAGTTTCTAACTTGCCAGAAATCGAATGTCCTTAAACAAACTTGGAAACTTGAATTTGTAAATTCCAATTGCTATGGTGCAACGAAAATCAAAGATGAAATAATAAAATAAGAATATAATCTTCAAATTAAAAATATATGCGATGTAATTGTATATATATACCCCTTCAATCCTGTTGGTTGTACGTCAGAGTAGGGTTAGCTGTGTATAGATAGGTGGGGGAAATGCGACGTGATGGACCTGCAATGTATTTGTTCCCAATGTAATGTTCCCGATGTAATGGACATGCGATGTAATGGACTTGCGATGTAATGGTGCCCACTATCTAATAGGGCGTGGGCCACGCCAGAAGGGCAACGACGAACCCACAAGTTGCGCACTGCAAAACAGGTGAACAAAATGCACATAGGTTCACAAGTACAACTAACAATTACCTAACTAGGTCTCAATATCAGACCTTTAAAAACCTAAATTCCTCTTTTCCTATCAGAAGGCACTGCAGACAGGGACATGGTCATACAGACCAGGGAGTGAGATACACTCCAATGAAACTACTGGTCTTAAGGAACAAGTAGAAAGAACAAGAGATATGAAAGATACCTCATGACGTGGTCAACATGAATTTGACTATCAAAACTTAAACCTAATTATACATAATGTAGTCGATAAATTTTATCTTGACAAACACTCTTAACTTGTAAGAATAATCCTAACTGAATTACATGAATGAACATAGAGCCTCCTACTCCTAAAATAAACAAAAAATTATAGAGGAAGAGCACGTAGGCACCTAGCCATGACGTACACACCCTCTCGAGCCCCGTTGAAATCCGCTCAGTTCACTTAATGGTCTAGATTAGTTGAGTACAGAGTGGAATGGAGGCCCGTGCGTGTCTGTGCGTCTCTTCTCACCGAGCCATTCTCACCCAGCAATGTTCCCGAGGCGTGGTATGTAACAAACTATATTATATAATTAATATATATAATTAGATATCAATATATATTTTATTATGTGAAGTAATTTTCTCTATTTGGTTTAGTTTTTACGGGCAAGAACTGGCGAGCCCGCTACAAATGTCAATCTAATGTAGTCTGATCTACCAGTGACGAACGGGGCGGTAGGAGCTTAAATTCCTGCCGGCCGCACTGAGGATGTTTTTACTAAATGGTTTAACACACTTTCTCTCTCTACACAAAAATACGGGTACACTTCCTCTACATTATATTTGCCTCATCCCTAACACGCTCTATTAATTAAAAATTCATGTAGTCCAGACGGGCAGTAAGCTTCAGAACAAAAATAAACACATAATTATAATTTTGACAGTTAATCCTAAATAAGTTTTTAAATGAATTTGTGTACTGTAACACAAAGGTTTTAAATGATCCATAATAAATTATTACTCTTTATAATATTACAACATACACAAATTTATGCTTTAATTTATGGAAATATTTTCACACCTTGAATAAATAGTTGATTATCTTCTGATTATAATCGTGAAAATTGGAATCAATAATTTTGATTGATAAAAACTTTCATGAGTGTTTAATATCTAATTAGTAATACCTATTAAAAAGTAATAGTAGGACCTAACTATTTAGAATTAATGACAATATATTTTAATGGTTTATTAATTTATAAAATTTGTGCTTCCCTTTTTAAAATAGCGAATTAAATCTAGAAGAACTGATGTAGAGCTAAGTTATCTAGTAAGTTGTATGTTGATGTGATACTTTGTTTTATAAAATACATGTTAAATACCTTTGATAAAGCAATTTAATAGTTTTTAACAAAGCAATTTGCAGAAAATTAATTTAAATGTTACGTACAGTAAATTATTTAATCAATTTTCAGCCAGAAATATTATATTGTATTAAATTACCAGTGTCTGATTTATAACTGATCAATAAATAATTATAAACTCTAGAAGAACACACTATTAATAGTTGATTCTAAACAATTAATACTAAGCATAACAAATAAATTTCTTTTAATTAAATAAAAGTTGTAAAGTCTACAATATGAATATTATATTTACAATTTTTTTTACAAATGGTTTTTATTTAAAAACTTTTTTTTAACGTACTATACATCTGTTGCTTTGATTCGGATTTTTAAAAAATCAATTAAAACAATTTTGCTCCGTATACCGATGAAATTGGAAAGAGTCATCCCAATCTTTTATGAAAATTTCTTTGTTTACGTTTTTGGTTGACTGGCCAGCTATTATTCTTCCAATATTTTTATTGTATAAATTGGATTCATTTGTCCTTAATATGAGAATATAAATGTAAACTAATGAAGCACAAGTGCACACTCAATCAAATGATAAAATACAAAGCCATGATATTTTACAAAATTGTTAAAATAACGAGTATACTGTATTTTTAAAAAGATCTAGGAATAATTTAATGCTTTTTTCATCACTCATATATAAAAAAGGACAGAAAATATGAGTTTTTATTTTAAAATCAAATATTTCAGCACATAAATTGAAACAAATTAGAATGTGAGCCAACACAATCATTATGCACATAATTATGTAGAATATAACAACGAAATACAAAGTAATATTAATTGGAGACCCCTTCATATATTTGTGTTTTAAAATGGCTTTGCTTTTTTATATTTTATTTTTATTACTATCATAACTCAATTGGATGCAAATAATATCAAACTTAAAGTCATAATGAGAAGCATAAGTCTAAGAAGGATTAAATATTAAGAATAAAATTAACTCCTTTCTATAAATTTTAGTATTACTATGAGTTAAATTAAAATATTTAGAGTAGTTATTTAATGTAAGATTTAGAATCACAGTACACGAATTGTAAGTTAGACTAGATTAGTGCAGTATGACAATATTAAACGCCAAATATAGTGTAGCCTACAACTTGGCAATAAGATTAATTTATATACAAATATATTTATTTTAGCCATCAATGGGAATCGAATAAGTATGTCGTGGATCTAAAACTGGACCTAAGTTGAGATGGAAAGAAAAGCGATCCAAGTCCAGTATTTTTTTTTCTTTTCAATTTTTATGAGATTTTATTTTTTGTGAACACAATGAATAAAATATTGCTTCAGTAAATGCGTTTGGTTTGATTTTTAAAGCACAGTAATTTCAACATTTTTTGAATATATCTGCCATGAGTATCCTGGAATTTCACGAGAACTCTTTCTCTTCATTCAAAAGTTTCCAATTGTCAATATCCTCTTGACAAATATTCTATAACTGTTGAGTTTATTATGTGTAGATAATTAAAATAGACTATCTTATTTATTTTGACTAAAAATCTTTTGTTATATAACAAAAACATACTGACCCTAATTAGCGTTCCTTTTAATCACACGTTAAAACTCTGGGATAAGCAATTAATTGCGGTACTATTTTGATATGACGTGAAATTAAAGTTATATTAACATTATTGAACAATAAAAGTTAAGATGTAATGCGCTCATGATATCGGTACCACCAATCATATCCATAAAACTTAATAGTGTTATGGCGATATTTTTATATCATTCCCAAAACTTTATTTCGGATACAACACAACTCACTTATCATAAAGTTGTTCAAAACTAAAAAAGTAAAAATAAGTTGGTCAGGAAGAACAAAAATACCAAGATTGTTTTACAATATTTTGACCACATCGACAGCATATGCGGGTAAGGGTGTGATGAAACGGACCGTGATATTTCCCTTGACTTACTTGCCGAAATAAGCGTAAGGGACGTATCCCAGAAAATACATGACAAAATATCCTGTATAAACATCAGTACCGGCACAGAAACCACCCTCGTGGAATGTCGTAGGAATAAAAGAGTTTTGAACAACTACTGTTTTGTCCCTCCCCCCCTTTTCGATACATTGAATAATTCAATATTTTGAGATATATAGATGGAGGGAGTATTGTTCAGTATTTTTTTGTATGGTGAAACGCTGCAAAAATAGTCTTCATAAATATCCATTTGACAATTTTATTCGAGAAGAATATTATTCTTGATTTGAAAAATCCAAACAAAAAGCTTACCATAAAATACACTATAACATTTATTTCTAACACTAAGAGTTAATTCACTGAAAGGTACTAAATATGGTTCCGTAGAATTCAGAAGTTTGAGTTTCCTCGAAATAATTATAAAATATAAATTTTAAAAATATTGAACTATTTTCAAGGCTTGTCTTTCTTACTTACGCAGGGAATATATATATATGTATTTCTTACTTACGCAGGATATATATATAATTAATTTAAGTATCAATATTCATAAAAAGAAATTATTTGTAGCAATAATAACAACCCATCGGGGCTCTCAGTAGCTAGGAAAGTGGATTAAACATTACAAAAATATCAACTCTACTATTTATCAATGGTTTTTGTCACCATATCATTAATACGTACCTACGAAATCATAATATTCCTTCATATCAGTTATAATAAATAAGTTATGAGTTAACCCTGGAAAGAAATTTAATTAACTATTTTTTTAAAATTTTTTAAAAATCTATAACGTAAAAGCTAGAGCTGGGTTCATTCGATTTTTCGGTACCTTGGGCCCTATAAAATCGGTTCTTTGCTCTTAGTAATACTGTATATGATGACAAAAATCTCAAATAGAGCCATAAATAAAATTAAATGGATATATTTGACATTAAAATAGTTTTCTAAATATCATTATAGGCCTATACATTATTAGCATCTTTTAAGTCTTGGCCCTCTGGATGACGAATATTAATAGCCGTCCATATTACAGAAAGTTAAAAGGAGTTGAGACTAAATAGCTTGAAATTGATTTGTTAGATTAAATGAAATGTGGATCATAGAACCGAAATAGTTGATCTAGAATCGGTAACATAGGTGAACAGCACCATTGAAAGTAAGCGTACACCCAAGTGAGACTCAAACGAGACCCAAATGTAAGTATCAAATAATTGGTCGGTAGCAACAAAATACACAGTAAGCTTTTGTAATAAACATACTACTAATAAATACAATAGCCGGCTTCGGTGGTCACATGGCCTCATAATAGAATGGATTGCCGATGAAAGAGAGATTGGAGTTTGAATCCCAGTCGGTTACACTGGAGGTGGATTTTCCTAAATTGTTCCTATCACTACCTCTCCCTCTTCCTCTACGCAGATGTGGGTAAATTTCCTCTTGAAATTTACCTTCTTCAACTCAATCCCTTAGTGTAAACTGGGGATAATCCAAACGGGTAGTAAGATGCAGCGCACGCACACACACACACACACACGCACGCGCGCGTGCGCACACACACACACAC